>JARQTH010000394.1:408407-437683 GCA_030142595.1 Trachelus iudaicus | reverse complement strand
TTTTAATTAGGCCACCAATGACCACCAAACGACCACCAATCGATTAGGTATGATAAAAAGTTAAAAAGTCAAAGTTGACCGGCTAACTTTACTGAGGTGAAATAGAGATTTATCTTTGTAAAACACATTCGCGAAAAATCAACTAGTGCGTGTGTACGAGTATTCTCTTGACCACCGTGTTTCTCCTATAAACGAAGGAAATGTACAAATAATAGTACTTACTTCGCGATACGAGTGCGAGAACGCGAACTTTATAAGCAGGCGGCGAAGTTGGTCACACAGCCGCACAAGTCACACAACAGCACGAGCCGAGGGCAAGTGCTGCTTCTGGTACGAGTGCGGCGAGTGTGACAAACTTCACGACCTGCGTGTAATGTTGGTTTTATTGCACCAGTATCGCAGAATAATTTCTGTAAGGCATGCATGAAAATGGCTACTTTTTGTCCTCCAAAAAAAAGGAAGGCCTCCAAAGTGAATGTGTGTCATGACAATGCGCGAAAACAGAGTTTACTTTATTGCACTAGTGCGATAAAGTATAAATGGGCCGATTTGCGCATGCGCAGTATTTTTATCGCATCCTTAGTTATAAAGCGCCACTTACGCGACACCTTGGAGGCACCAAAAGTAGCGTTTTTCATTTACGAGTTACATAAATATATATATCATCTATTATTTTGTTGCTGTTATTGTTTGTTTGTTTTATTATATATTTTGTTACTTACACAGTTAAGACATACGAAACCTCGACCGAGGCCGAATATTTTATCAACGAAAATGCATAATGAAATAAAGCATAAATGAATGTAATGAAGCATAAATGGAGCATGTTTTAATGAATAATAATGTTTATCATGAAATATAAATAATAAAACCGAACTCACACATCCGTATTTTTTATCGAGTGAACATTTGTTGAGGCGAGTCACCTCCTCCTTGCCGGTGACAACAAAAACCTGGACCATCTTCACATCGGAACTGACTCATTGTATTGTCGAGACTTCTGAAACTCCTTTTGAAACTCCTTGTGACATTCCTTCTGTTAACAGATAACCTATAACGGATGAACAGCAGGCGGGACGAGATCCTGAACAAACCGCATGACATACGGGGCATACGCCACCCACCACGGTCTTACATAGAGTCCCTCGAGTAAGAGTCTGGCGAAAGCGGGGACGCGTTTTGATTGGTGCAGCACGTTTGGGGCTAACCGGAAACTGAATTGAAAAAAAGGCGCGAATAACTTTACGAACAATTAATAGAAGAAATGAATGGCAATGAATATTTCCATTTTACTACAGTATTATTTATTAAAGAATGTTGACATAAAATAATATTCATTCGGTTTAAACATGGTTTCCTTTTCTGCAAATCCTATTTTTGCAGAATTCGAACAGTTCAGTACGCAGCATCCACCTACTTCGTTGTATACCGTAAGTATGTACGCTGTATGTTTTAGCGCCATAATTTTGGTATCGCCTAAAAACGTAGCGTTATGCATCTCCCTACTCATCTCTGACCGATGCACTGAATTCTAACCGTACTGGAATCCATACGGCAGTGCATTTATTTCCACCGTGCAGAGTTTACACAAAGTTTAGAGGCCTCATTGGTCAATTCCATTCAACTCCTAGACGTGATTGCTTAACTCTGTTTTAACTCTGCATGGTGGAAACTAAGCCATTGGCGAGGGCCGCACAGCGAGAGATAGCAAGGACACAGATGAATGTAGCAGCCTGTCTCTGTCATAAACTGTACAGTCTCTGAAAAAGTTTAAGCTGGGATAAAGCAGTGCACACGGGTTGGACTAAGTCAACATAATCTGAAATAGTGACACACATTTTATTTCGAAGACTGCTAAATATTTTTTTGCCATTTTTATAAGGCTCTATATTTATATCATGGAGCCTAGATAGGATTTATGTGTACTTGTTATGACTTTTGCTTCTTCTAAATGATCAAGTTTGGTCATCTTCCCGGGAACATCGGCAATGCCGAAACATTGCCGCGCACCAGTTCGAAGACCTCACTGGCATTTCATTGCTTCTTCCATCGCATCACGGCTGGCACTGATATGTCGGTGGGACAACATTTTTGCAGGGCTTGTACACCACATGCGCAGTCCAAATCGAAAAGGACAACCTCATACACGATGTGAGTGAGACAGCTGCGCGTTTGCCGGGTTACCTCCGAATACAGGCGTACAGATTCCAGTATGGTGGACCGATGAATTTAAGTAGCGCATCTATGTCAATATTACTTCATGACTTGTTTGTGCAGCCACAAAAAAATATGGCGACGTGGGAAAGTGGAAAATTTAACGCTGATGGAAACGACGTCGGAATTGACGGAAATTTTGACAATATCCTCGTGACACACGATTTACAGGACTGTCTGGATGACAGTCTGGACCTTTCCAGTTTTGGAATAGTATACGAGCAAACGCAAACCGTCAGTAATGGAAAGTTCGATGAGGAAGACTCGCTCTACACCGAAAGGCTTACCGATGACAGTACGGGGTAAGTCTTGATTTTCATTGTAATTCTAGTATATTTTATAATACTTATTGTATTGTTTTAAAAGTATCATATGACCAAGTGTTAAAACAATAGACTGTCAGTTATAATTGTGTAGGTTGCTCAAGCTATTCTGTGTATTTTGTGGCTCTTCCCTTATAAGGGCATTACGATTTTTGAAACTAGAGCTTTAGTTAATTTGATTATAGATGGTGATATTTTGCAATTATGACTTTATCATTATATGAAAAAACCATCAAGCCCGTAAATGAATGTATGTTATACATAATAATAGTATGTTAATTTCTTGGCATGTTTTCTAAACTGTGTAAACATCTCTTAAGTTTTTTGAAGCATTGTATTATTTTTGTGTACTTATTCTGTGATAATGGTATAAGGAGAAATTATATAGCTTTTCTTTAAAATTATTGTAAGTTTCAATAAGATGGTATCATAATTACTTTTGCTGTCCCTCTGTAAATAATTGGAGTACTTATCACTTGGGTTTGTTTGATTTACCAAAATGATCTATTCTGATAGCTCCTTCGAATATAAGGATTTTTATATTAGTCTTCTTTAATTGAAAATTCTAGTTTTCTTATTTTGAGTTTGAAGAAACAAGAAGTGTCATGTAACTGACATGCCAAGTTACCTTGTTACTGCTTAGACATGGTTGAGAAATAAGTGGAATTACAGTTAAATAATTATTATACCAAAGCATTTTAGTAGGTGGCAGTATTTTGTAATAGGCTATTCAAGTGAAACATGCAACGTTCTTGGACATATATTCATCTCCAATACTTCCATACCACTCTATTTTTACTTCACTGTGGTAGCACTTAGTTTTATAAATACATGCTAGAGTCAGAACTTGATTCAAACTTAACTAAATAATTACAATAACATTGTTCTTGTCGATAATTGCCAATAAGAAAAAGGGATTACTTGCCCAATATATAATTAAAGAAAAGTAATTATCATAATTTCAACAATAACCCTTTACAGAAGCTTCTTATGTTTTAGAAACAAGCTTACTCCCATGTTAGAAATCTTGTACCAGAAAAATTCAAGTTCAAAATGTTATAAACACAACAGCAGCATGAATGTTGTATTTAAAAATAGCATTGCTTTTAAGAGGCCAATTATTTAGTTCCACACCAGCCAATCAAAATAGCATGAAGACATTCAATCTGGAACTTTTAGAGCAAGGAAGCACACCAATATAATACAATCTGTAAAATTTGACATTGATATTAGATAATTGGGAGATATAACAAGAGCTCTTTATGTGCAAAGCAGGTGTAGTCCGTAGAGTGCTATAAATTTAGTTCTCCCAGTATCCTCAAATAACAATATATCTTGCCACGTATTACTCATGCGAACCAGCAGTATTTTATTTTTAGTTCTTAAATAGTGTAAACTCATTGGTCGTCACATCTTTGAATTTTAACCCACCATATATTAAATTTCATTCCCTGAGCTATGATTTCCAGGTACTTTACACGAATTTAGTAACTGAAAAAATAATTCTAAAAATATATACCGGCAATGACTAATGTAACAATTTTATTTTGTCAACAGGTATATTCATCACACTATCAGTCCCAATGAAATTTACATGAGAATTCATCCAGGGCAGAATAACTCTATGCCAGATGATCCTTCTCATGCCACCATCACAATAGAAAGTACAGATCCGGATACGAATCAGAAACATATTAGTCGTTATACTTGCGAGTACGATGGCTGTTCACGTACCTACAGCACCGTCGGGAATCTGCGAACGCATATGAAGACTCATAAAGGTAAGGATACTGGTGCATTTGTGTCATTACGCTAGCGAGAAGCAGTAAAAAAGTATTTTTGATAAAGAAAATGAAAATATAATATCTTTCGGGATACGAGAGCACTTGTATAATAAAATCACGCGAGCTTTTTGTGAAGAAAAAATGAGAGCTGCTTTTGAATTGATAATATCGCACAATATCCTCTGTATTCGTTATGTGAGCAATGACAAGAAATCTGTTTAAGCTTTTATACGTATATCTGTCTGCTTGATGTGCTTGATAAATGATGAATTTATAACAGGGGAATTATCATAGAGAGTCACGTGTAGTACCGGCGCAAAAAGTGTACTCAAGCATGAAAAAAATAAATAGGGACGAACAAGCGCCCTTACATTTTCCATAGTTTGTAAGTCCTGATTTTGAATGTTACGTACTTTCTTTTTTTCTTAAATTTATAATTTCTTTCCTTGTAAAATAATAACATCTTACGCATTCGTTGCGACTTATATTGAATTACTTTGAAACTGTATGTATTTTATTTTTATTTCGTGTATACTGCCACAAAATACCTGCAGATTCATACACAACTTTATTTCTTACTAAAATTATACGTATACGCACGATTATTTATACATGCCTATTTCTGTGTTTATATCCATCGATTTTTCGATTTATATATATAAATATTAATTGGCCAGGCGCCTTTATTTGTAATACAATACAACAGTTAGCAGATGCTATTCTATTTGAGGTTACCACGCTTACAAATACATATGGTAGAAAGATTAGCCTGACACCATTGATATTTCTTTCACTAGGCTGGGCTCACTTGCCAAATGTGCTTTGCATGTTTTTCAAATTACCTTGGCGCAATTTTTTACCAACAGAATAACCAGAAACAGATTGCTTTGCTGCGTGGGCCGTCCTGTAATTTCGATACATGACATTATTATGAGAACATGAAAGTTTATATATATATATTTATATGAAATATATATACCAATAGAAAATATATAGACCGTATATATACTAATCGGAATTTGTGTTTTGATGCTTGCTAAGGATTAAGATTTGGGGTAAGTAAGATTGCAACTAGAAATGTGCCACCTCGAAAAACACTCTCACAACCGAATCCATGTCTACGTTTGCACCTGTTCGTTTTTTAATGAATTTCGAGAACGCAAAAATATTAACTATAAACTGTGGGCCAAGTTCACAAGAGATATTCAGTTTATTTTTGGTTCTGTATTATAAGTGGGAACACGCTTCGTGTTTTGCATGGCTTCCAGATAGTGCTTACGGGGATACGAGCACGATATATATATATATATATATATTTGTTATATTATTATACATACTTTTTCCGCCCTCTTTTTCATTCCGTTATCATGCCGAAGCAATTCTGACGAATTTCAGGCGAGTATCGGTTTAAGTGTGCGGAGCCAAGTTGCGGCAAGGCCTTTCTTACGTCGTACAGCCTAAAGATCCACATTAGGGTACATACGAAAGTAAAACCGTTTGAATGCAATCACAGCGGCTGCGAGAAGGCATTCAATACCCTTTACAGACTGAGAGCTCACCAAAGACTTCATAGTGGAAATACATTCAATTGCGAGGAAACCGGATGTGTCAAATTCTTCACGACACTGAGTGACCTCAAGAAGCACGTTCGCACTCACACACAGGAACGACCGTACAAGTATGTTTTCTAAGTATTTTAGGTATTAAGAATATATTAATAAAACGTAGAAAATTATAGAAAAACAATAATCAAAATCTATAAGCATCCATCCTATTGTTTTAGATGCAGAGAAAAGGGCTGCGGCAAAGCATTCACAGCGTCGCATCACTTGAAAACGCACAAGAGGACACACACGGGTGAGCGTCCTTATATGTGCACTTATAATTACTGCAAGAGATCCTTCACAACACCACACAGTCTGAAAAGTCACTTAAAAACTCACAGAAAGATTGCGAACGATGAAGAGTTGGTATGTATAGTGTATAATAGATTTCAAAAGGAGTCTAATTCTGTGCAGTGGACGAAAATTTTGCATGAATTTTCAGCAAGCCCAAAAAGACGAGTCTCAAGGTGTGACAACAGATGACAAGAGTAATCTTATTCAGCCGGAAGCCAAGGTCGCCATTAAGGAAGTGAACGTCAGCGACAGTTCTGTGCCATCTTACGCCATCATACCGCTGAATTCTAACGACACGGATAACAATGAGAATATAACGTATATTTCCGCACAAAGCACAGAAGATCTTAACGTTCCTAGCGATTCTATATTAAATATTTTGAATCAGAGTGCCAATAATTTTAACGGAGAGGTTAATTATACTGGGAATAATGTACAGCAAGAGATGAATAATTCCAAAATTACGGGTCACGAATTTGATTCTAGTGAAAACAACGAGATTGCGCTTTTAGCCACGAACAACATTATTATTAATAATTTTCCCAAGCAGACTATCACTACTTTGAATAACAATGCGAATTATAAGTTCGATAACTTATCGAGTTCGGGTGGCAGCCAAAATAATTTATTAAACGATACGACAGCTCCTAGTTGTCAAAGCGATTTATCAATTAAGGACGTCGAGGGATGCACTTTGAATTTGCAACAGAAGATTATGCAGAATGGTCTGCAGAATACAATCGCACAGATATCTGAATCTAAGAATTACACTGAGGATTCGAAAGAGTACAAAGCTCAATCGGCAGCACCGGATCAAGGTGGATTCACAAATGGTATTGATGGCGCGTTATCAATTAGTTCAGATAGCACAACGTTTTACAATGTTAGTTCAATTTCTAGTCACGTTACAAGTATGGTTAATCACAACAACGATACCAATTTATTCGCCAGTGATATCGAATCATTGGGATTTGTCGATGACACGAATATTCAGGATATTCAAGCGACAGAATCCACAACCACCGTTACCGATAGCATGTCCTCTAAAGTAATAAATAATTGCCAATCGGAAGCAGTGGAACTGGCTATGGCTTCTGAAGAAGAATTACCCGCACCTTGGATAGACGTAATGGCACTGGCTACAGCGCCTGCGTTAAGAACTGAATCCTGGTCAGAACTGAATGCCTTTCCTACGGCTGTACACTCACTGGTCGATTTAGTTGGTCCTGAGCCTTATCCACTGGATTTGAAAAGTCAATTACAAAACACACCGATTTTGGAAAGCGCCAATACCATTGATACAGAGAGTGGTAAAGTTAATGTTGAGATAGTCATGAATTGTTTGGAGAATGTCGAGAGCAGTCCGAAAATTGAAAATCCAAAGAGTCGAAAGAGTCGAAATGTCTTGCAAGAGATCACAGCGGATGCTGATATTTGCAAGTGTATTGACTGCAAGTGCGATGACTTGTCGAATTGTCAAAATTGTATAAGCGCACCGTCCGCCACAACAGAGCACGCTAAGAAAAAGAATATTCAAATTGAAAATGCGAATGATTTCCTGTCTTGTTTGCAGAGCGAGTGTTCGTGCGAAAGTGGCTCTGCCGGATGTGGTTCTTGCTGTGTTGTTATATGCTTGAAGACTTTACAACAATTACAACGAGTTTTCAGTCGCAATTGTTGTAAGGATAGCACCGCTGGTGGTTGTTGTAGTGGAAAGTCTTCCGGGCGTCACAATATGTTACCAATAGCTTTGATTAAAAGCCAATTAGCTAATAATCAATGAAGTTAAGTTGAAATATCGCGTCAAATAACTAGTCATAGTAAACGAAGATAAAATTAAAATAAAAAGCGAAAATCATTGTTATGCGATTATTATATTAGCGAGATATACTATAGAGGTTTTGTTTCTTGTTGAAATTTGCGAATTTTTATCGAGAGGTCGTTTTTATTGTCCGCTAGCGTGTAGCGGATTGGTCGGGCATATTGGATATTAACGTTAAGTCAATTATAGAGAATATACGACTGTATTATAATAGCTATGCAATAATCTAGAATTTTACCGAAAAGATAGAATCAATTTAGATTCTCTTGATTAATTAAACAAATTTGGAGGAGTATTTGAAAACAAAAAATATCTATTACGGATACAAGGAACATAAAGTTTTAATTACAAATCTGCCAATATGTGACCTCAAAATTACATACAGAGTGTCTGTGTTTTATATGTCTTTCCATGGTATCGTTAACCTTTTAGCTACTGAATGCCACTATAATGGCTTTTGTGGGTATAAAAAAAATAAAAGAAATTAAATTATAATTTATTCATTAATAACTCTAATCCGATATAATGTCATAGTGGGAAACGTCTTGCACAGTTTACGCGCAGTTCGCGTCGAAGCTTAATGTATAGGAGATAATAAAATGTTGCAGAAAGTCCAGCCGTAGCTAAAAAGTTAACAATGGGGAATGACATGGATTTTCAAGTAGGCACAGATTGGCGCGACAAAGCCTTTAGGTATTTTCCTTATTATTTTTAGGGCACATAAAAGCTAGTGAATATTTTTTCTTCTTTTCCGTTATAAAAAGCAATTCTAAACTGAGAATTTAAACTTCGGTACCAATGACTTTTTTTTTAATTGAATTTCTTAGAACCCAACGATTTCTACTAAGTGTAATTGGTAATTCCCTGACTCATTATACTTTATTTAGATTTATAAGAAATTGCATTTGATATACAGTACGAATTTATGATTTAATTGAGCAAGAGTTATTCGTTTCATGTCTGACAAAGCTTGGGACGATTAATGAATTCAGAGAGAACAAAATTAAAAAGTTGAAGAATGCGATAGAGTGCAATATCAGACGCCATTCCTGAGATACTTGAATTATTTTTATTTTTTTTTTGCTCCTCTGCAAAGTATAAAAACGTGTAACGATACACTTCTAAGCATATTTTAATTTTTGTTGGATATTTCTTTTTTTTTCATTATATTAAGTGGTGAATCTTTGTCGTAGGCGATTTTGTGTCTCGTGTACAAAATATCCAAAGTTTGATTTTTCCAGAGCACAGAAAAACTATGCGAAAAGCTTAAATCCATCCTGAGCACCTGTTTTACAAGTGATAGTTCAGTGTGCAATGGCTTAAAGATGGAGTCCTAAGCACACATTAAGTCATACCAAATGATTTAAGCTAAAATATAATTAAAGTTATCACGGTGTATTTATTAATTAACTTTTGTTACATTTTTATGTTAAACATGTGAAAATTGGATTGGATGTGCCAAATTATGTTTTAAATTTGTATGGGCTGGTATGCGAAGCCGCGCCACTCTTTTGTTTCTGTTTTTTTACAAGCAGTATGCTTTTTATGCTATTCATTTAGAAGAATTGTATAGTAAGGTGCGTTCGTATTTTAGCCGTAACTCCAAAGAATAATGAGTGCCTTAATTGAGGTATCTATTATAGAATTTTTCAAGAAATTGTTATTTCAATAATTAGTTTTATGGCGAAAAAAGTCTTAACAATTTCAGTGTGTAATTTTTGACGGCTGTTACTATGTACTTTTTAAAGCATACTCGTTTAAAAAGAAATTTAATCTTGGTGTACCTAATAACATGTAGGATGCATATTATGTTTTCAAAGTATATGACTTGACTAATACGCAATAAAATGTTTGCAAAAATGTCTGTATACTGCCATTTATGATGGGAATTTTATTCATTCTCTCTTTTTGATTGCTGAACATTTTTCTCTTTTTATACGGATGAATTTCTAATTTCGATGTGGGTACACTTGAAAAATTGCTGATGTTGGAAATTATTGTTACAATTAATGCTTTATTTTTATAATATAATTGTACAGAGACATAACAAGGTCAGACTGTTACAGAGCATGTATCTCAGAAAACATACTTTGTTCTAAGATTTCAGCGAGATGTAAATCTATGATTTAATTGTGTAAAGAAATCTAATTATTGCGATGCCTGAACCAGAGCTTCGGCTACTTCTATGGCAATGGCTGCCTCAGCCTTTTCCTTTTCCGATGAAGCAGAAGACAGCTGCTGTTGGGCCTTACTGAGTATATCTTTTGCAGCACTGTTATCAATGCTATCGACAGGGTGGGCTTCTTCAGCAAGAATCTAAATATCAGTACATTATAACACCATAAATATATTACATAATGATCTTTCTAGAAAATATACTCTGTACATGAAATATGAAGAATAAACCGTACCTGAACGCTAGAATCCTCATTGATGGTTACTGTACCAGAGGAAACAAACACCTTTTTAGTTTCACCACCTTGTTCATAAACTGTAACAACTCCTGGCTTTAGAACAGCTAAGGTTGGTACATGCTTTGGCAATATACCGAATGACCCCGAAAAGGAAGGGACATCTACTTGCCGTACTGCAGCTTGATCATAAAAGACCTAAAAGAATTGTATAAAAAATTACCCTTTGAAAAATTCGTGTTTTTGATATCAGAAAATTATAATTATTAGTACCTGGTTGGCTCCAGCAAAAGTAAACTTCATCTCATTTCCAGTGGCATCGGCATATGACCTGGTCTGGCTCCGTAAGCTCCTGAGGCATGGGCGAAGTGTACGAAAAATAGTGGCCATTTTTTACCTAAAATACATGGAAAATTTTTACAGTACTATTTTGCACAGCATTTGACACGATTAGAGTGTTACATCACAGGATCGAAACAAGTCGGTTAACCCGATCACGAATTTCTGCCATTAATCCCATTACGTGTATTGAAATGGAGCACATCCTTTTATTAATTTCATTCGAAAGAATTACACTCTTATTTCATTACCTTTCAAAATTTTGTTAAATTCACCGTCACACAAATCGTACCTGTATTTTATGATAAAAGCCAAGGTTTGCCAAGAGAAGGAATAAATCGAGCGCAGGCGCTATTTTCTACAGCCACTAACCATGAATCATGTAAAACATAGTGAGATCAACCTCTTATATTGCGTTGGCAACGATTGTACCGACTGTTATCTTTCGTACCAACCGAATCCAATTACGTAACAAAAACATGCTTTGCATGTGACGTACTATATCTTTAATGCTGATTATTATTTGGATAAAATATATTCATAATCTGGTAATTTATTCCTTATTTACTATCCATAAATCAAAATAGATTACCCTTGAAAGTGCAATGGGGAGTTTTTGAACTTGAAATGAGATGCCAAAATGTGCGCTTGTAACAAG
Source organism: Trachelus iudaicus (assembly GCA_030142595.1). Taxonomy (NCBI): domain Eukaryota; kingdom Metazoa; phylum Arthropoda; class Insecta; order Hymenoptera; family Cephidae; genus Trachelus; species Trachelus iudaicus. The sequence goes on along the minus strand of JARQTH010000394.1, from coordinate 426,234 downwards.
TTTATTTAAAAATTGTGTATACATACTAAGTTAACAATTTTCTTATATATGATTATAAAAATATTTTTGCCATCCTATTTACAGCAGTTTCTATATCTATAATTCGTTGATAGCTCGAATACAGTATGAGCCCTACCGGAAAAAGGTTTGACAAAGTTTCGTTTTATATTGAGAAGAAAAAAGGCACAACTATCGAATACTATTTTACATGGCACTTGTATGATCTACCGTGTACTGGTATTCAATTCCATTGATCTGTTGCTAGTTATATAGGGTATGCTTATTAGCTTAAAATGTATTGTAAGTAAATAGCAAATAAATTCGCTTGTTTCCTATAACAATATATAAATTTTACAATATTTATATACCTTTAATTATTTGTTTCGTTAAATAAACTTGCCGAAAAAAAAATTCGGCCGTCAGTCAAGTCTGCTTCTTTTAAATCTCACCGATGACGAGGAAAAATTAATATTTACTATACGAAATGTACAGTAATTCGTTAAAATAATAAAAAATGGAGGTATTTATAAAAAAATAACTATAATAAATGCCCAAAGACATGAGCCTATTAAATAACGACGTGACTAAGGTAAATTCGTAATTTACGGAAGATCAACCCTTGCGATCATCGAACACGTGAATGCGCCATGAGGAACGTTACCCCTATCCACACCACCTAATTCGTCATTCAAAATTACGTAGAAATCCCAATAAGGACAATTTTTTGCAAGTAATTTTTTCAACGCCACTTCAAGGTCGTAATTTTGTGTGTCTAGAACTGTAACTAGAATATTTTGTGTATTCACAGTTTAAATTGATTATCCAAGAATGAACCTGAATTAATTGTCAAAAAATAAACTTATTAAAGTACATTTTTTTCTGTCTTGTACGCGACCTCAAGACTGCAAATTTCTTTTGCCCTTAAAGCTATAAATAGACTATGATTTCTTCATTCCTTAAATTGACTATCAATGAATTTGAGACAATGAATCAACGCTTCTAAGCCTATTATTATCTCGTTTTCTTCCTACCAAAGAAAAAGTATCTTAATTTCTATATATATACACATATAAAACAGTAATGAATAATAAAAGAACAAATTCATTTCATACATCAGTACCATCGGAAGAGGTATCAGAGGCTAGATCAGCGTTATCCTGATGTCTGGATTTAATATGACGTTCCAAGTCTCGTCTTCTAACTAGAACTTTGCCGCAAAGCTCACACCTATAAGGAGTGTCTCCATCAGCATGTAGTCGAACATGTTTGTTCAGATTGCTGGGATCGCCAAAAGGTCTCAAACAGTATTTGCATTTCAGAGGTTTGTAGCCAGTGTGAGTTCTGAAGAAAAAGATTTACCAGGTCAATCAAGGTCATAAGTACACTTGAAAAAGTATCATCGGATGGTCCAACTCTCTTACCTTATGTGAATCTTCAGTCCGTACTTTCTAGAGTAGACCTTTCCACAGTAAATGCAAAGATGACCTCGTTTAGATTTTCCAAGATTACTGACGATCGTCTCCATCTGAGCAGCGTGAAGCTCGGGTCGTACCTGAGCATGAGATGGCGTCACGTGGTAGCTAGTGCAATGGGGCACCACGGGTTCTTCATGTGCTACTACAGGAACAGGGTAAACGTGGGGCTGATTCATATACGGCTTAAAGGCCGAATGCCTATGCCCCAGGTTCTTGCGGATGCGACACACCTGGTTGGACGATTTAGGTGAGAGCTGGACCATGGAACGCGGTGGGGATTGGGTGGAGGGACCTGGGGAGGGTTGCTTCGAAAGGCATGGAGAACTTTGGGTTGCAGAAACTGGAGAACATTCAGCCGATAACCCTGGTGAACGGTGGATCACAGTAGTCGGAGAAGTTTGGGTCGAAGGACCTGGTGAAGGATCGCTCGATGAACCTGGCGAAGGGTGGGCCGAAGAAACTGGAGAAATTTGAATCGAAGAGCTCGGAGATGGATGAATGGACGAGCTTGGTGAAACTTGAATCAAGGAACCTGGTGAAATCTCCGTCAATGTCGCAGTACTCTGCATACGCGTCTCCACGATGATCGGCGATATCCTGGTAGGCGACGTATGAGGTGAACTGGTCAATTCAAAGTGAAAGGGCTGGACGTTGTGTGGGAATATGTCCAGGGGCAGGGTGGTTCTTGATGGAGCCGTGAGTTCCCTGGTCAAGACGTTCCAGAGATGATTGATATCAAGTCGGTCACATTGCAAGGCCAGGTGAATCTTCAAAGGATTTGGATATTCGAATTGATCGTGACACATGTGACATATGTAGCGATTGTGACCAGTGTTCCATGGGAATGATGCTGCGTCCTTGAGACTCACTGTAGGCCCATTTGGCGCGATCATTCCCAGAACGCGTCCGGGACGTTTGCTTCGTATATTAGCCGGTGTCAGGAAAGGCATGTTCATCATCGCCAGGATATTCTCAGTGAACCACATCAGTAACGGTTCACCAGGTGTTATACTTCTTATTGCCTTCAATATGACACCGCCGTCGGTTGACATTAAGATAACGTTGCAGCTTTGACAGTCTTCGGCAAGTGGAACTACCTTCACCCAGCAGGTGGAGTTCACAAGCCCATCGAGGCAATAGAGTCGACCTTCCGTTTCGGCAACCTCGATCTGACATAAAAAAATGTTTTATCGTGAGAAACGATAAGAGTAATACAATTTTCATTTACATCATTTTTTTATATTTTCTAATTAAAAAATTTTGTTTCAATCCATAAACATATTTTCCACCTTTCATCAAGTATTTAACGATCATGATAAAATTATTAAAAATTTCGTATCACTGACTGACATATCTGTATCTCTACCCACAGAAGTTCCCATAAGTTCGTCTCTTTCGCACTCACAGAAAATGCTCTAAAATTTTGTTTCGGTCAGTTGATCAAATTAAATGTATTCCAATATATACAATTTTTTTGGTACGTATACGAATGGTCCCTGTCAGAGTTAAGCCTTATCAAATTTCTTATTGAATGAGAGGTACTGTGTGCGAGATCATAGCAAGTTTCTACTATGACTCTTGATAAACAATCTATAGCTACACCGGGCAGATATTGTTGTCGTATACTATACTTACATACTGTATGATAGGTGTATTCCTGTGAGGCAACCGGTTCACGTCAATCACTTGAGTAGAAGAGTCCCTTCTTAATAAAGTTGCTGCGCGAACAGTAGGCCTGTCATTGTCCGCAATCGTGGATCTCTTCAGTGCTTCGATACTCCTCACAATTGCAGCTTCCGGTATCATCGGATACATGATTCGCCGACAGGAGGGCTCCATGTGCGTTTGCAATAATATTTATTTCGAGCGATATAAAAATTTTGCAAATATTTTTCACGGCACACGGTCAAACTCAAAAGCACTGACTTTCCGTCACCCCAAGTAAAATTCGCGATTGACTTTGATGCTCTTCTTTTTATTAGTGTAATTAGTTCAAATTACAACATTTTAAGTGTTTGGTGTACAAGAGGACACCAATGAATTTACGCCATGAAATTTTCAGTGGCTGATCCTGTTGTTGCGGCCTTAAGGTGACAACTGAGTATGACCTACCGACTGCACGTGGCTTAAATAATCTACAGGGGTGGGGGTTTGTCGAATTTTGACCAGATCCCCACCACCGAAATTTTGCTTCAACGATGGAACAGGAACCAACCCTCTTCTGGTCTGAGTATATGTGTAATTGTATTTAAAGAGCCAGGGGGGGATTTTCAACTTCCACCCTCTGTTTCATTCGCCAAACCAAAAATCATGGGGGGTGGTAATTTCCATCTCTCTCAATTTCTTTCTCTTTCTATATTTTAGGGCTCCATTCTGAAGGGGATGCCTACTACCGCAAGGTGCATCCTATGCTCGGTAACACTTAGGGTGGAGCATATTCTCCACGCTACACTGCTTCATTGGTACATCATTGGTCTACCAACATTGTGCACGCACCCACCATTTTTTTCTCCACTGTGCTCCTACCGGTTTATGGGGATAACGACAGGACACGTGGTCCGGTCTACACGTGGATTTTATCAAGTACGTATATCTATATGACATTTTTATATCTGATAGGTAAATGTCTTTATTTTTGTTTTAGGTGTCCGATGCATTAAGCAAACTTGTACTTGCAATTATTGGCATCTGTATTAAGGGTTATTTCCAAGCTGAACCTTCTCCTGGTTAACCAAGCTGATCTTTAAGTTGATTAACCCTACTTCAAATTAGGTTCAGTCTTGGAGTTTTGAGTCCTGGGTAGGTACACAGTCGTAAAGATGCTATCAGGCTTGTCGATCTTGGTAATAATAAAAGTACTAGGTCCCCCCCCCCGGCCCCTCCGTCTGGCGTCTCTTTTGTCAGGTAAATCCTCACAGAATTTCGGCTGGAACGTATACATTTTCTAGCAAGGATCATCGATGACGTTCTGTCCTGGTTGACCCGGTGCCAATTTCATTGATAGCGCAGTCGGCGCTTAAAATTTGAGACCTAAACAGAAGGAGCCGGTCGTCAGATATTCAACCACTCCATTTTGTACACTGGCCGTGAGAATTAAGGGAATTTTACAAAGGAAATACCAATTTGTCTGACCGTCTTGAACAATGCTTGAAAGAATTGCAAATTATGGGCAGCAGTGAAACGGCACCGAGGGGGCACGCTTAGAAAATGTACGAATAGTGAAAAGAAACAGAGATCTTCATCTAGAAATATTTCTTTTATTACTGCCGGGGGGTAGGTTACGCGGAATAATAGCATTTTATGAAGGATATAAACGGGAAAGGGCTGAAATGGATATTCGACTTTTTCCAAATACTTCCAGACAGGTTTCAATGACGCAGGTGCATTATTTCGCAGGTGCCTGAGGGTTCAGCGCCACTTACACTCGGACAGGGTACTTTTTTCAGACTTAATAGTTATTTGCTGATGATTTTGAAAAATTTTTATTTCAATTACTTTTCTTGCTTTTTTTTAGGTTCGCCATACGAGTACAGTGGATCGGAGCGAGATTTATCCATGGCTTGCGAATGTCACGAGGATACAGGGTCCCTGATGCTGAATGGGGCCTTAAAAGCTTCATGTGAAAGGACATTGTTTGGCTCAGCTGCAAACCAATGCGCCTCCCATTGAGTGCGAAGGGATCTGAATTGCAAGAGGAAAAGGTGCATCTGAATCAACGGTTGATTAACAAATTAAGTGGTTCATTCATCTCGCTCTTATGCATATAGATAGATCGGTACTGATAAGATAAAACGTAACTGCTGTGACATATACGTAATCACGATAAATCTATAGGGCCCAAAACAGTAGGATTCACGAGGGTCATAGGGGAACATTGATTGTTGGACTTTTCGTGTTTATGAAATATACCCGGAGATAGTGCGAAAATTTTGGAAAATTTGCTAAAAACAAAAATTGGCCCTATTGCCTGGGTTTAAGTGCTGTGAAGATTTTTTGTTACGATTAAACGCGCTAATTGTTGGTATATCCTCACCTGTTTTTCAAAAGTACTCATTAGTACCCATTAACATTGTCAGCAGGTTAAAGTCATTTATGATGTTAGATAGTCTTTCACCAGGATAGATTAAGGATCTTATGTTCTTAGGTCTAATTTGTATTTCGCATAAGGCCACGAATTTTCATGTCCTCGAAAATTATTTTCTTATTTTTGCAGTGCCTGCTTCTTTCTGTGAATTGTGATTCACTGGGACACGAATGGTGTCGGACCAGGGAATAACACAAGTGTTCACAGGTCGGACCAACTCTCTCCCTTAACTACACCACCCTATTTCTACCATCCCTTGAAACTCGAGCACGAGTGTTTCGAATCCAAAGACCATACCACCCCTTGTATGTACCAGAATGGTTCCAGCAAGTGTTCCAGCAAGGACCCTACTTTGCATCGTGGAGAAGGGCGTACAGCTTCTGGTAACTTGCCAGGTCATTTGAAAAAATTTATAGGTGAAAAAGAATTTTTAAAAATTTCCTAAATCCCAGTGTATACCACTTTTTGAATTTTTCATCATAACACAGAATACAGTGATATTTATTATATTAAGGAATTAAATGCTATAAATGCCTATTATATAAGATATATATATTTATTATTAATTAATGACCTTTTTTTAAAAAACGGGACTCGCGATAAGGGTAGTATTAAGGGTAGTGAGTTTCCTGCTACGTGACGTCAATGTTCCTAACAGGTTTACCGGCAGCAAGAAATTTTGCCCAAACCCCACCGGTCACTCTTCTGAATTTGGTTCCAGCGCCTCGTCCTGGCTTGAGGGTTGCCACCCCTATTCCACCCTGAAATCAGGGTGCATTCAGAGAACACACCAAACCGCGGTGCCAGCAAGCGAGCAAGTGTTCCTCCGTGACCAATGCAGCCTTGCACGCATGTGTGCGCTTCCCAATGCGATATTAATATCGCGATTATCATCTACGTATTATCGCAACTCCCTTACGATCTCTACCCTAACCTACCCCTGTATCGGTGGTTAAAATAAGCCGGGACCACCCTCTCTTGGTTGAGCTACGCGCATCAAAACCATCCACCATCGTTCCCCTTAACGCTTTACGACTTTCTTTCATTTTAAAATCAGACATCAAGACTAACAGGGTATTCAGAATTTTTCTATTATTCTTTAATCCCAACCCTAATCTAAAAACAAAAATCTACCCTTATCCTTGAATCGTCCAAGTACTGACGATTTTTCTGACTTTAGGAAATTTTACACGTTCACCTTGTAACTCTCGCATGAAAGACACTACGATGACACTGTTTTGGGGGTGCGCTGGAAAAATTAACGTGACTTTTGGGGTGTTTTTCCTAGCAGAAGGAGAACGAATCTTATTGTTCGCATCCCCTATTACTAGAACGTAACTACGACGAACGGCGCAGCTTGGATGCTGAATTATGGCTGCGTTTGCGGGGTGTTTCGCTATAAAGGTGATTCGATACGGTTTTGCAAGTGTCGAAAGTCCTTGCTAATGGCGTCCACGTACGACTAGATAATATGCAGACTTGTGTGTGTTATTAATATTCGCTTGAATCATCCCACTGGATATAGCAACCCGTCCCGCATTTATATTAGTCTTGTCGTACATAAAAATTGTTAATTTTAAGCAAAATAATTGTTTTGTCAAAGAAAATTTGTAAAAGTTACAATTGAATAAAAGTCAGAGTCAAGATTTTTCCGGCACGTGGCATCGACATATTGCTTGCGTCTAGTGAAAATAAGTCCCATGTAACATGACACGTGACCATACGATACCCCATGGTGGGACGCGTGCAGTCACTTTATGGTGTTATGTGTAGAGGCTGTATTTAGCCATTAGGAAATGTTTGCACGATTTTAAGAGTCAATCCAAATGGTCTCAACTGAGTGTAATGGTTAGTAAAATTTTGGAATATTCTATTTAATTTAGGAATCATAAAGAAAATAATAGAAATTATCATAATACAATTGAAAGGGTTCAATGATATATATTTAAAGATATGAAAATATATTTTTTTTATTATATGCTACTGGGCCTTACAGAATTTTTTTATTTTGCAGGACGAAGAGCCAGTGTCCTTTTTTTGCGGGGTTGGCAGTACCGCGTATTTGGTATTAGAGTTAGAAGAGTCACGTGCGGGGCAGGTGACATGGGTCACATGACAAAATAATATTAGAATCCCCTTCGGCAGATCAGCCTATAGGGGGGTCGATCACCCCGTCCTAAAACACGACTCACTTGGCACACAAGTTTTGTGCATATAATAGTACGCGCATTCCCCCTGCTTAATTTAATCCAATACAATATGTTGGGGCCCTCGATCTCCTCAGGCCCCTCGTGGTAGAGAAGCGGTGGCTCGCTTAAAAGGTGGGTGGCTTTTTAAAACTGTGCCTGATATTCAATTCAGCGTGAAACCTCATCCTATTATGATTTATCTAATCCCAATTGGATCAGACAGGTTCCAAGTGAAGCATAACGTAATATAGCCCTTGGCAAAAATTCTCAAAAAAAAAAAAAGAAAACGATATATACGTGCAATTTGTGGGAGTATCTTTAATAATTGCTACAGTGCGAAAATTAAAATTTAATTTGATACCAAGGATTAGGCCCAAGCTTAATTACAGGTTTTGTGATTCCGAAGCCTTTTTTAGGCCTGATTTCGCTAATTGGAGTAACGGCGTTTTATTGCCCTGAAAATTAGTAAAATGTCTCTGATAATTCCCTTAACGTGTTTCCTTTGAACTACAATATTTTTTTTGTATATATTATTTATTCAATAAAATACTATACCGATACGCGATATAATAATAATTTATTAATTTAATAATAATTTATTAACAATTTTCAAAAATTACGAATTTCCTTATCCTTATTTTATGATTTCATTAAAAAATCAATCTTATTTAATTATCAGCTTTTTCCTCAGATTTTCATACCTTTCTTGTATAAGGTAAATCAGACACATTTTATTCACGTACTTATTAAATCATTAATTGTATCACTTTAATGAATTTCATAAAAAAATTTATTTTCACGTCATTTACTTTTACGTTTCTCGTCCCGACGATTTATAACTCTGATCGGCACCATCGAGATAGCCGTTCAAAATAATATCAAAGTAAAAGTGAAAATCAATGGCGGAAAAACACCAAGAAGTCGTGACCCTCATTTTTCGGTTCGGTAGGATTAACTGGATTTCGAACAGACCCGAAATGTCTAGGTACAGATTTCGTGAAATTTAGCGAAACTAATACTACGGCGTCTACGGGATATTGGGACTACGGCAATAATAATTCTCAAAATAGAAACGCAACCGTGGCGTGACGACTTTTCCAATGTAATTAAGGGCCCCCCTCTTTCCCATGGTGACACCATACATCTCATCCATATCGTAGCACGCGATCTGGTGCGAACCATAAAACAACGGTGTCTCAGTTAAGAATCCGACGGGCCCTTAACCTATTAACATTGGGTCTTAAGAGTCTTTATTATTTTCTGAGGCCGGGGGTGGGGGGTCATTGGGATAGTGGTGCTAAAAATTGTCAAGATGGTAACTGCTGATTAAATATCGGTATACAATTTGAAAAGCAGTAGGTAAAATTCGACTCGATTTACATTTCAAAAATAATTTCAACTAAAACCCAAGAAAGGACTAAACTTATTGTATAGTCCGGCGAACAGTTCCAGAAGATTATTGTTTTCGATTTTACACGTTAATTCGTTAAACGTTTCTTGGCCAATGGTGACTTCCAAGAGGATTCACCTGCGTCAGGTTCCAATCTCACTTACGGATTGTCTATAGTCATACCTGACTGTCATTATACTGTCATTAGGTTTAATCCGTCGTTAGACAGTATTCACGTAACATTAACGTAGGTAATAAAACTTGCTATAGTCAGTGTTGTAAATCTAGGGACATTTTTTTTTTCTTAAATAACAAATTACCAATTAAACGTATAGAAGTTTATTTACGCGTATCATTATGTATATATGTATATATCACCGATTCCACTACTAAGATGTAAATAACAAGACACATTCAGGCATTGTGTGTAGTACGCACTTTTCTGTCCGGTGACAATTTGTTCCCCGTGTGTTGTTGGCCATGATCTGGGAGTAAGAGAAAAATATGGTTATTACAAGAAAAATAGGAAAAGCCACGTAAAACTTAATGATTGATTCTTGATAGGCGTTGAAAGAGATCTGTCATGTTTACCATAGGGATTTTGAGTATGCGCATATATATAGTGATATCCTATAAGGGTGGGTATTGGAAGACAGGAGAGATGGATTTGTCGTGCAGCTGTGTACACTGCTTAATGTAGGAACTAGCGAGGCAGGGATTTGGGTTTTCCTGCTGGTTAAGGTGTTCGTTTAATATCCATAAGTCCAAAGTAAATCTAGTTCCTTTTTTCCCCTATTAAAATCCTTCAGTTACTCTGAATATCGGTACCAACAATTTGGTGTATAATCGTTAATTGTGAGTTACTATGTAATCGGATAATTTATTATGAAGTCACCTTTACCTCGATCGATAAATATTTTAAATCGTGTCGCGATTATCGATCGCTGGTGGCTCGTAGTTCAGGAAGTCCATATCCTGTCCATCAGCCTCTTCCTGTTCGTCCACCAACTCTGACATTTTGACCTCCATGGACGCGTCGTATTCCTCTCCTAGACGCCTGTACGTTTCTGCTCTGTTTTCCAGGATCTCCCGTACGATTTCTAAAATAGGAATGATCGATAATCTAGAATATTAAATAAGCACAACTGCGTCCTGTCGGATCGTCGATCCTTAATCAAGCAGAGCAAAGATATTTTGGTCTGGGTAATTGAAGTTAATTAAACTGGATCGATGTGCTCGGTCGGTAATTTATGGCTTAAGTGGTTTGAAACTGAAACAGTATTTTTCTAATAATAGTTCTGGTTGGCTGGATTTTCTTGCATCGACTTTAAAGTATAGTCTGTTATGTTTTCGATTGATAATTTTTTCTACAGCCATCAAGTGTCGGTGCAGTGTTGCGTCACGGTGCTGTACTGAACATTCGGTGCAAGAAAATTTTACTGTTCGAAGACGTCATAATATTAGTGCAGAAAATTTTTTAATTGAAATATTATACTGTGTTTTCATTAGATTTGAGGATTTTTCTGTACCCATTAGTAATTCTCTGCTTTCTATCATACTGCCCATTTCTTTTTTCACTTCCTTCATCAGCCATGGCATAAATCCTTCTTCGGTATCTGAAGTAAAAATAGCGTGTTGTAATAGGATTTTAAAAATCTCTTAGATAAAATAAAATTTGATAATTTCTATACGAACCAGCTTTGATCTCGTCTAATAAAAATCCAGACATTTTTAGTCCTTCCAAGACGGCAGGTAGTAGTTCAGCAATGTATCCTGTGAGCAGAACAGCCGCAGCAACTCTGTCTTCCGTTTCCTGTTGCGTTTTCATAGCTTCCTCGTGTTGCTTTAGGCGGCGACACTGTTGCCAAAACATTTAATTATTTTTCATTTGCATTATTTATATATTTTTCATAAAAATTTACCTTCTCGTCTCGAAGGCGTCTTTCCTGTTCCTCCAGTCTTTGCTGTTCCGCCTTTTCTGCAGCTCTCAACTCCATAAATCTTCTTTGTTGTTCTCTCAGGGCAGCTAGTTCTTCTTCCTCCAAAACCTCGATGAGAGCCTGTTCTATCGTTTTACCAACCAGGACTTCAAGGATTGGTTGTACTTCGACGTCATAGTCAAACAGCTGTAGAAAAGGATATGTCCATAAAAGGATATTATTTGAAAAAAAAATTATTCATCTACTCACGTCACCAGGACATATTTGAGTGCCGACATCCTGACCAATTTTGGCAGGATAATACAGAGGAGTGGGGGGTCTTTCCAGGAAATAATCAGTTTGCGTAGCCACCTCGGATTCATCTGGTTTTTCAAAAAGCTAAAAAATTTATATAATCATTTACCCCGTTTGAAATAAAAACCGGAAGTTTCTAATTGTCTTTAAAAAAAAGATTCATAAAAAAACCTCCTCGAGGAAGACTTCCGTCTGCACCGGTTCATGCTTTCGTCCTGGAACCGGTGGTGGCGAACCAGCTCGTAGCATTAAAGCTCTGGATGCCTGAGCTTGTGCACGTTTTCTAGCCAGTTGTCTTCTTCTCGCTTCCGCTTGTCTGGCTGCTTGCGATTGCTCGCCATCGATCTCCATAGAAAAAATGAATGAATTAACAATTCTCAAAATATTTCTAGAATTGAAAAAAAAAACAAATTTACCAGCACAGGCGCAGAAGCGAATGTACTACCGCGTATCACACGTCGATCGAACATGATATTCCCATAAGGAACAGCTTGATCGCTGAAATCGATAAAACGAAATGATTGACCATTAATAAGAATCTTAAAGAAAATAATAAAAATAATAAAATCAGGACTCTACAATGTATAGTGTATATATAAATTCCTGGCATCAATAGGCATTTTTTTTAGAAACGAGTTATGTTTCTTTGGTGCCATAGGAATTTTCCAAGCCTCCTGCGTACGTATGCATATATATATACACACTTAATATATGTGTTACGATCGATTTGGCGAGGAACGTTAGAGGCGCAGAATTCGCAAATGGAATTTCCGACAGTTTCGATTAGTCATGAAATTCCCTGTCCACGTGTGTACGTACGTGCACACACGTGTCATTAATTTCAATCTCCTCGTTTCCTCTGTTGTTTTTCATTTTATTCCTAAGATCGATCGTTTACCGAAATATTACATTAAAACGATCAAACTGATCAACATAGCCAGAGTGAGTGCGTGAGGTTGTTGCGTGTTCCTTTACCCGCGAATCGGCAGCATATTCATCGTGTTCTCGATCGGTGCCAACTTTTTGGGTAACGCTCTAGGCGTCCGGGACAATCGGCTAGAAACAACAATGGCCGAGCTTACGCACTTTAACACCCTACGCAATACGTAAGGCATACAAGTAGACGTATACTAGATCGCCACGTGTTTAAAGATACACGACTTACTTATGAGCCACGTCCCTTTTGAACCTGGTGCGATCGACCTCGTCGGAGACGCTGGCCGTCGTGGCGCACGAAGAATTAATTAGACTCATAGAAAAGTCAGTGGTGGCTTTCAGAGCAGCGTGACATCTAGCGTTATGACTCTCGTGACGTACTTCCGGTCTCTTTGTCAATGAAACCAGAGGACGAAATTTCGAACGCGGATGGCTTTCTTGCGCCTCACCATTTTCGTGGTTGTTCAAGCTGATACCTAGGAGACACGCTACTTCCGGTGGCGGCATCAGAAACTCCCCAGTTTTTACCGTCGTTATAAAGGGCTTGCGAGTGACAAATGTATTGTTGTTTCCGGTATACAATTTTTTCATCTTCCGACTCTCTTCCTCTTCCTGGATCTTGCGCAACTTCGCGTTCAGGACCTCGTTGAAGTCTTCGGTCGACAGGGTCATACTCGACTTTGTATCCTTTTTGTCCTGATTCAAATTTCCGTGGCTTTTGCTATGTCGCTTCTTCAATGGATTCGATTGGTGTTGCTGTAGACTAGCCAGGACCAGGTGATCGTTTGATTTACTGAAACGCTTTTGGTTGTACAAGTTGTTCTTGTTGTTCTTCAGCCTAATCTTAGCGTCTTCTTCGTCCTCGTTGTCTGCATGTAGCATTGGTAAGGATGACTCAAGGCCATCCTTTTGCAGAATTGTAAAGGCTGGTGGATGATCCTTGTCCTCCAGGTCGAAGGACTGAGCGTTTGATGGCGCCAGGGATGATATTCCGGCAGGCATTGCTTAAAAGATCGACAGATCGATTGGTATATTTGATTTTTATAAAATTTCAAAATGTCAAAAAAATGTTATAAAGATTTTAAGAATTATTTTTTTGTAATAATCTTTGGTGTCTCCTATTGATTTTTTAATAAGGCCATTACTCGCGTGACACAGGCTCGATCTTGCGAATCTTTACAAAGTGTCGGCGTGACTAGGAAATTATTGATAAGCAAATTCATACCCTTGTCGTAGATTCTCTATTATCACCTTGAAAATTGCTACTACGTCTTGCAGCATCGATCATCGTATAGTTTGCAGGTGATGAATACAAATTTTGTTTTTCTTATAATACCGTTAAAAAATTGTTTACTGGAAATCGATAATTGCAATTATATATTATTATAGAAACGGACGAATGACTTATTGCTACTGGTATATATCATACAATAACAGTTTTCACGTACGATTCATAAATTACTCATGCATATCTATGCTAATTGATAAGACCGTCCGTTCAATGGATAACACGTAAGACATTTCTTGCATATGTAACACAATCTCAATTAGAAAAGTTATTAGTGCTAGTTACGCATCGTTAATTACCGAAGACGTAACTTTTAAACGAGTATTAACATATTTATATATACGCGTATACCTACTGTTATTACGAAACTGACACGACACGTTAATCTTAGATGGAGACGTTGTATATTCCAAAGTAATTACAGAGATACGATTTAACGAGACAGTTAGACTTTTTTTCGGAACGTCACATTTTAAATAAACTTTTTTATCGGTATCAAGATCACACGTCCAGGATTAAGAGCTTAGACACTTATGCAAAACCATGCACTTACTATTTATTCGAAAACGTAAAAATCAACCGTATATAAAGTCGCGGCAGTAAAAACTGCTCCACATGATCAGCCAAGAAAATACCAACCGACCGGTACATTAGCTAAGAGTCTATCATGGATATTGAATCACACAATTTAAGTCTAATCGAGCCTCGATCACAGGAGTATATTGCAAAATATATAAATTAAAAATTGAATAATTTTTTTAAACTGGATTTTTTTTACTTTTCCAAATATTTGTCTAGTAGCGCATCTAGATTATTTCTAATTTTGAAAAATAGCTTATGGACCAGGGTCTTAATATTTATTGCGTATTCTATACGTACTTGCTGGTTTCCGGTGTCTTGTGGTTTAATAATAATAAAATTAAAAAAGCCAATAATACTCGGCTTACGCAAACAACCCTTACGGGCTCCGTGCGGCTCCCGGCGCTACTGAGGCCACCCTCTTAGAAGGGTAGTATGCTCACAGACTGGACAATGTCCTATACCAGTTCTGTAGAGTGTCGGACGTGGGCAGTATATATTTTTACCGACTGCCCACTCAATACCACTGACCAGTTCCTTAAGGCGCATGCTCAGCAATACGAATGTCCGAGGCAAATCAAAGACTTGGATACTAATATTGAATAAGGGAACTTGCCATGACGATTTTGATCCATAGCAACACCTCAAGGCGAAGTACGTACAGTGTGGTCGAATTTGACAATAATTAAGACAAGGAGAAAAGAAACGGTCTTGTTGAATTTCTTCTTAGTATTTCGTTATATCAAGATTCTTGTTGCACGTTGTTACAACTTTTCAGTAATTTCGAAACGGACGTGTTTGGCGCATTTGCGTGTTCCGAGGCCTCTCGAACCATCTGCGCCAGGACGAATGGAAAAATTGCGTGAATGTACAGTAGCGAAATTTTTTCTTTCTTTCTTCCTTGCCCTTTCCACTTTTTTTTTAAACAGTATCGCAGCTTATGAATTCAGTGATTAGAATAATGAATATTGCGTAATAAAGGAAAAGATACAAAATCTTTATTTGTTTTTATGATGTTTTTTTATTTCACCACAAATGGATATTAACTCCGTTTGCTAATCGCACGAGATTAAGTATTTGAAAGATTTTGATATTTGTAATTTTGTTTTACAATTACAAATTTTTTAGCAATATTTTCAAAGTACGAGTGTGACCCAGATACTATGAATTATTTTTTAACCCTACTTCATTTTCTTTTTTCTTTCATGCAAAATTAAAATATCACGTCATTTTTATTTTTTCAAAATTTTCAAATTGTAAAATTTTTTTTGGAAAATGTTGCATTTCCATAGCATTGATATCAGGATTGTAGAACTAGTCGTATTACTAATTCCTTATCGGTCATGTTGACCTTAACGAACGATACTGTGACGCGTGACCCAACGTCGCCATTAACTATTCGGCATGTCCTTGTACGACGTGGTCGCTACGTCGGATGCAAAATAGATAAAAATCACCAACGCAGGTCATTCAACTTCAGTTGCTTAAGTGGAACACCCTTTAGACTGTATAAATGATATAGTATATAAAAAATGGCTATTTTATTGATTTCCGTAATTTTCTATCCCTTTCGATAACCACAGTCATCTATATATATATTTTTGCACGTTTTAAGAATACTCCATTGGGTATATTAATTACATTGGCTTTTGACGTTCCGGAAGTTCATGAGACAGGTCACACATATACAAGCACGCGCAGACATACATTATATATAAATTTATACATAGGATTATTATTTCAATTTTAATTTACTTCATTTAACGATACTTATTTTGTGTTTAGTTTAATAATTGCCAAATTTCCTGAGAATATAAACAAAATTATTATTTTATAGACAATTTTTTTCTTTTTCAGATCCATATTGAGCTCAAGGATTATAACTACTTGTTTCATAGTTTAGAAATGTCAAGAACTCAGTTATTATTAAAGTTCAGAGATACTTAGAGAAATAAAAAGTACAAGCGCATTCAATATTTGTTTTTGTCAATCAATGAATAATTGAAGTGTAAAAATGATTGATGAAAATTTGATATGAAATATTTCAATTATCCTTACCTTGGTGGATTTCGATATTTTTTTTGAATATGAAGTATCGCTCGAGGACTTTTAACGAAGGTATAAGAATCAGCCTTTACTTCTGTGCCTCCCGAAGGAATATTGTATGGTTTAATCCCTCTGTTGCACATTTGACACTGTTGACTAGTTCTCGTAGCCATTTTTATTTTTATATGTTAAAAACCTTGTCACGAATCCTACACTAAATTTCACTCCTCAAACACTTTATGTTTAATTCACCTTTGAAAATTATGTAAGGGTGACATTGATCTTCTTAGCATACACTTTGAAATTATTGTCACTGTATTATGTTAAATGGGACCGAAAGAATTTTTGAGAATGGATCCCTTTGTTTTAAAGACCAACATAACCCAGTTCTCAATTGGAAAATACTGCGAGGGTGGCTGACTTCGGGTTATCAGTGAACTTGGCTAAAGGGTTGCTATAGCAACAAAACAAGAGAGATACTTGAGCATATTGATATTCCTGTCGATATACGGGGTGGCTTGATAGTAGAAAAAGGAGGTCAATGCTGTTGCATTGTAAGATTCCAGGACATTGACTCGCATTACATATGGAGAATTGTTCAATTTTCTACAGAGCCAATAATCGATTTGGAAAATTATATTGCTGGAAAATTACTTGAAATTACTCCTGTGGCAAGTACCTCGAATACGTTGCAGTGTAAGGGTTGTAGGTCTTTAAAATACTGAAAGGTAAATTGAACGGGTATGCGGGTAAATGCATTAAAACTTAGAACTATGGGTCAATAGGATAATCTACAGGAACGTATTGATTCCAATTCTGTACATTAATTTTAGTGTTTTATTTATTTTAATCCTAAAATTTTTTATACAGATACAAAAAATATAATTTTCCTTATTGGGTTTTCCATGGGTTTAATTATTTCGGAATTTTGTGGTCAAAATTAAAATTTGAATTTTTTCATATTTAGCATCAGTAGGTAAAAAAGGAAACTCTCTTCCCAGTTGAATAAAGAAGTAAACAGACTGGATATCTTATGGGATGTGGTGTCACGTGAGCCTGGATGTTGCGGACAACTACAGATGGACTTTATAAATTAAAATGCTGTACATAGATATACATTGTACGTATCACAGTCGCGAGGCATAAAATCCGCGTACATTTTTAGTCTTTATATTCAGTCAACAATATAATCCACGGTGTAGGTCGGGCTAATTCGGAATTGCAAGGATATAACAATTTATTTCGAAGAGATTTGGTTCCAGCGAAACATCGAATCCTGCAAACTTAATCTGTTGCAGTTGATAATTTGCCACTAGCTGAACAACGGCTGAACACAGTTTGTCCGAGTTAACGAAGTAATAGCTGCTCCAACCCACAGATGGCAGCATAGTCGATGACGCGTCAGTAGGTCAGACGCCTACGGGGATGTGTAGTTCATTTATCTTCGGTCAATAGCGTTACCTACATTAATCAGACTCCCATAGTAAAATCCAGGGACTGCAACCGAAAGAAATAATGGTTCGGTTACCGTGCTCGGAATGGTAAAAGCTTGAATTTCGGTTTTAGTTTTCGGTTTCAAGTTTCTAATTCATCATTTTTTGTTTAC
>JARQTH010000394.1:384006-408307 GCA_030142595.1 Trachelus iudaicus | reverse complement strand
GTTTCGGTTCCTAATTTTTTTCGGTTTTTATCGGTTTTCGATTCCGGTTTCGGTTACGGTTGCGATCCCTGGTAAAATCGTTATTTGGAAGTACTGTACCATCGGTTCCAAGAGTTTGCTCGTTTGTCCACCAGAGTGCAGTATATGTTCACGTCATAATTATAATGTGACACGGGTTCAAAGATATTATTGACTGAGTTTGGTAGCTATGATGCAATTACCTTTTTTGCTTCTTCAAGCCTTCCTGAGATGACGAATTAATTTATTAAACGTTCAAGCTTGCTATACTTGTTACAAGTCCGAGTGAGACGAAGGAACATTTATTTATGTGCAAAAAAGACAGATATTCCCGTTCTAAATCCTGATCGGTATTCTTTACCAAATTTGAAATCTCAAATCAAATTTCAGATATTTTGAATTGTGATTACTGTTCGTTGGGTTGCCTATTGGTAGGTGTCTTCAGCATTTATTACAATACAGAGAGTATGCAGCGTATCAATATTTTGAATTAATGCAAGGGTGTGGGCGCGCAGTACAGGGAAGGGTCGTATAGCTGGTTCGTTATACTATTCAGGGTTGGGCCTGAGGCTCTTTAAGCCGAATATCCCAACCCTACCAGCACCGTTAATGTGAACGCAAGAGGGTGGAGAAGGATGTGGATTGAGGTAGAAAAGATGGACGATGAGTGAAATAGGTGAAGGAGATTTTTGGAGGTTTCAGAAAAGGAAGATCGTATAGAGAAGAGGAGGAGGAGAAAGAAGAAGAAGAAGAAGAGAGGGATGAGACGTTGAAGGAAGACAGCACATATTTGGCACCCCGCTGTGCTTCCTAATTGCTTTGCCTTGCCCCCAATGTTCACATCCAACACGCCCTTGAACCTCACATATACCTC
The DNA here is from genome assembly GCA_030142595.1 of Trachelus iudaicus. Taxonomy (NCBI): domain Eukaryota; kingdom Metazoa; phylum Arthropoda; class Insecta; order Hymenoptera; family Cephidae; genus Trachelus; species Trachelus iudaicus. The sequence continues at coordinate 407,415 of JARQTH010000394.1, read as the reverse complement.
ATGTACCTCGTAAAGCCCAAAAACGATGGTCCCTCCCATACTTGAGATTTGGTACCAACACTAACATGACACACGAGCATCACCCTCTCTGCTTGTCTCCTCCTTCTCTTCTTCTTCTCCAAACGTTAAATAAGCAACATCATCTATCACACTGCGCGAAACGATATATTTGTTTTTGGTGGACCTTCCTAATAATTTAAAACCAGCCCCCTGGATGAGATTTGACCTTATCCAAAAAAATACAGATCCAGACAAATCTCCAGTATTACATAAATTTTCAAAAATCTGTATCAGCAAGAATTGTTGGGAGTTATAAAAGTTTCCTTCAAACGATCCTTTGATATTTTGTCTGTGTAATAATAATCATTTTCCTTTTACTGGCGCAACAGTAGTATCCGGGACGACCCCAGTTAACCCTGCCACGCGATTAAGTCCCGAAATTCTAGGGCCTAAAAGAAATCCAAAAGAATGCACAGGAATGGCATTCGAATTGATCTTGAAATTGGAACCACTAGATAATGACTAGGAAGTGTAGGGGCGTGGTAATGAGGGTTGGCTTTTTGGGGCCTCAACTCGTAGCTCACTCCGAGCTACCTCAGCTTCGTGGCACGGGGTGTATACGTAAGGCCCAAGTGCCTTCGGTCTTCCACTAGGCCCTTCTAGCTGGGTGATAAATTACGGTTGAGATATCGGTGCCTCCCCTTTGTCCATTCTTAGTACGCACCACCACCTTTCCACCCTTTCTGCATTTATCCTCTATGGTCCATCCTATTCACGATCAACCGCTGCCTTACACCTTGTTTCAGCCTAATAAAATACATAATTAAATGTCCTGGAAATTTGTCAAATTGCATAATACAAAGCCGATATCCGCCACTTTTATCCATTCTCCTCCCTGGACCGTACGTATTCTTATAAATTTGTACACATCTCATTAAGGCCCCTTTACCCCATTAACGTTGATGCATTCACGAATGACACGCTCTGTCCAAGTAAGTGCCCTAACGAATTTCGGAAACAAGGCCGATCTAATTCACGAACAATGTTAAACTGATGAGGAGCTCGGAGGAAAGAACAATAGAGCCATGGACCAGAAGAGGAAAACAGAAGAAAGAAACAATAGGATCTATTAGCATCTACCTGCGTCTCGTGCCTCCTCATCTTCTATGTCTATTCTGCTACACCCCCCGTGTTCACCCGTTTCACAGTTTATTTTAGCGTTCCTCTACCTTCTTCCTTTTCCCCTTCCTTCTTCTTCTTCTTCTTCCTTTTTTGCTTTTCCTACTATTCCAAAACGTCCTCCTACTTCCAGTCGTTTTGTTTGAACTCCTCTCGGGGGAGGCCCTTTTTTCCCCTAGATGTCAGCCCTCTGGTGAAATATAGTTCCTCTCGCTGCATCGCCGGTTTCAAACTCTCCAAAAAGCTGCGGGGCTCACGCCAAGACGTCCGCGCATGGGTCTCTTTTCTATATTGTTTTTCAAAATTCTCGTGAACCCAATGGTACGTTTGCTTCTTGTCATTTAACTTTTAGTAGTCGGGGTCACTAGGAGCGATAGCGTTTGTGATTTGTATCTAGTTTTATGTATTAACGGTGCTATGATGCTATTTTGTGCATGACTGAAGCTTCGCTGAGCACGAACTATGCGAAAAGTTTGAAATTTTATTATTTATATATTTGTGAAACGCACTGTACTAGAAAATTAGGTTAGCTTCTGATTAGAAAATATTATTTGAAATTGATCTTGGTTTGTGGAAAATGAAATTCATCGTTACGCTCTATTTCCTTGCAGCATCTTTAACTGGACCACTGTGTCCAAGTATCCGTACACCTGTCGACCCATGAAAACGATGCTGAATCATCCTGTAGGAGGTGCAGCATCTAACGGGTGTCGATCTGAAGATGGAGGATGTAAAAAGGAGGAGGATCACCCTGATGAATTCCTATGAGTTATCAATCTGCGTCGAGAGGTGTCTAACCTGGCGTCAGGACATCAGAGTTTTGCGCACCTAGACGTCTGTCGAACCTTTCACAGTGGGATAGAATTTTCTCACTGTCACCTTCAGTGACTGTGCAGGTTATGCGTGTTAAGGTTTAAAAATTTTTACTTAATTTTTGCATTACGTATATCCAATTATAAATATCGCACGTTTACCTCATTTTCATTAATAAGTTAAATAATTCCGAAAAATATTGATTAAAAAGAGACAAGTATCGATGCTACCCACCGGCTTTGGAATTTTTCGGCGAAATCTCTTTATCGATATTTACAACGTAACGTAACAACGTAACAAACAACATTTGGATCTCAAGAAGATAATAAAAATAGCAACGCTCAGATCATCTCTAGATCGTGATCCTAGATCGGATAAACGACCGAAGAGAAACCCTCACGCGTTTTTCTTCCTTTACCTATGAACCAAGGATCAGATAAATATCCTTAGTGAGTCCAACCGACTCGCGGACGATTCCTGGTACCACTGTGCCGTTTCGAAACGTCATCCGCAACCTGGCGATCCTTAAAACCGTCGTCAAGTATCAGGTAAAACAACAGAAGATCGCATCCTCATCGGCATGAAAAATGGTCTCCGATCCTACAAGAATATATAACTCACGTAACCAGATAAAAAAAAACCTTATTCCTACAATATGACCAAAATTTTCAAAATTGCGAAAAAATCTACTTTGAACTACCTAAAAAAAAGTATAATAATCGTACAATCCGTATCAATCAGAACAAAATTATGCAACCATTTCACCTATTGAACGCAAAAGAAAATCTGTAACGGCCATTGTACCCTGAAGAGAAATGGTCTGTCGAACTATGTATACTCCGATCGATCGTTCCGCATGATCCACATTTATATGTATTCCCATTTGGAATACGTGTAATCGGTAGATGAATATCAAAGTAGACGCCGATTCCTAAAGCGCGTCGAAGTAGACACCGTTGGTATATGCATGCAGGTATACCTATATATAAGGCCTAAGTCTAAGACACAGTAAGGCAGAGTCGTAAGGGCAATCGAAGCGTTTAACAAAATCGATATATCGCCGATACATAAATGCATCGGTAAATTCTTTTTCATTGCTACGACGAAGTTGCATATTAGCTTCTGTACGAGGAGAGGGGGTATGGTAGCCACTGAAAGAAAAAAAAACGTCTAAAAGGAGTGAGGAAGACGAATTAAAAAAAGAGTGATAAAAAAGTAAAGAAAAAGGAATCGATCGGGCGTACGCACGAATCGCTGATCTTATAAATGCCAAATACATTATTCACGTATTATTCAAGTTACAGAACCGTATGTGATCCGGTGTATCGTACGTGCTGATAGTGACCAGCCGCTTACGCGTTATATGGATAGGAGACTGGGATGTTATCACTGAACCATATCAGCGCTGCTACCTTTACGTAAGGACGTAGCTTTTTACATGCATGAACGTTATCGGGCGCTTGCATTTTTCATTATGCATTTAAGGTACACGTATATCGGTGCCGTTTGTAAGAATTTTGCCAGGCGTCCCGACGCCTCTCGTCGTTGTGGATTATATAGGATTAGGAGTATAGGTGATCGACATAGACAATTATTCGATTAATGATTTCTATATGTTGTTTACATACTAGGTTAGGTAAATATCGTTATCATTCTGATAACGAGATGCAGAATGTATAACAATTAATAGTCTTATATTAATACTAATCAATGACTTATCAGTGATTTATTATGACATTATTATTTATTGAATTTGCTAATTTCAATAATTATTAAAATGTTTGATTTTATTAATCAATAGAACAATATCATATTGTTCTAATCGCTCAGAGTGTTTTATGATTAAAATTAAATGATTTTTGGATTGTTAAAAAATTTGTATTATTACTACAAGTACGTATCACGTTATATGGTTTTTTTCTTATTTTAATCATATGTCTGTCTTATCTGGATGTATCGTCGCTGTATGTAAAAAGTTACTGTAAAATATTGAAACTAGCTTCTGGTCAGTCGTACAGAAGAAGCATAAGTGAAAATGCGAGAGCGCCAACATGGCGCTAAGTTATTCCACTCCGACACAGCTTCCGTGCTCAGTTGACAGAATCTTCGGCGCGATCTCTTCGTGCTTCTTCTTTGGTTCTTCTTGTGCCGTTGCTCTCCGACTACTATGCCACTACTGCTATTGGTGATGCTATACCAATACTTAGAGGGACTCTACTAGCTACTTCTAGTAGTCATTGGAACTACTACCAGGGCACGTAGGTTTGTTGTATCTCTTAAGAGATGCAGGAAAGAAACATCTGCTTTTTGTTTTACAAACTGTGGCCGTGATCGGCTCTGTGGAAGGCCCATGTCTGTCTGTCCGTCTGTCTGTCCGTCTCTCCGTATCTCTGTCTGTCCGTAGATCTATCGAACTCCCTGATCTAAAGTGCGTCTCTGAAATCCTCTACGTTCTGAAAAGCCTGGTAAAGACGTGGAAACTGGCCTCTCGCGTATAGTATACGTTAAAAAGTAGCCCTTTGGAGTTTTGGATTCATCTTAGGGATGCTGCGCAGGGATACTTATATCAGATCGCGAGAGGGCTGAATCTCTGCCGAAGGATCTAGTTTTGGTCGGTGAAATATTTTGGAGAAAAATAGGGTGCTTAAATGTTGGACAGGTTATCTTGTTTTGGTAACTGTCTTCTTTTTTTTTTTGTAGTTTTGTCCCTGTTCCAGAGACCTTTCGATCGGAATTTTTTTGGGTCAAAATTGATTTTTTTGGGTTAGAGTATAATTTTAGGGAGGGCCTCCCTTATTTTTCATCGGCAGGCTATTCTGTCATTACGGAATGCCGTACTGATACATTTACTTTTTATTCTCTAAATCTAACCACCCCCCTCCACACCCACCCTCCACTGCCACCCCCAACGCTTGATGTTTTGCTAAAAGGGGAAGATCGCTGTTTAGATCGCTTTTTGATTTATGCTCACAGTTTTTTCTCAAGGAGTTCTAAACCTCTATGGGTTGTCTCTTACGTGTATACGTGGATGCTGGATAGCATGGAGGAAGAAAGGGTCCTTATGGAAAGTCGGGATTGTCAGGGTGCCAGAAGTCTGGAAAGTGTGTCGAAATGATAAAAGAATCGTTAGAGCCCTCCCCTTTGACAAAGGGGAGAACGTGTCAACTTTTGGCTTGAAATGTTAAAAGGGAAGGACAAGGGGTCAGAGGTGAACCGAGAGAAAGAAAAAAAAAACAGAATTGGAGTTAGTAGTAGTAGGTATAAGATATGCCTGAAAGGAGGTAAGCAGAGAGAGAGAGAGAGAGTAAAATAAAAAAAGAGAGACAGAGTATAAATTCAAAAGCGTGTACGTGTGGAGAGAGTAGGGGGTCGGGAGGGGGTCCTGAAAAAAAAGGGACGATTCTGCCGAGCCCATAAATTGTCCAGTTAGGTATTTAAGCGATAGATCATGTTTTAAACAAAAGTTCGCCTCGTATCGGACTGATCCGTGGTCCAGAATGCAGAATGCAGAGGTAAGAGGAGATGGAGGATGAGGAGGTGGATGAGAGGCACGCCCTCTTTTACACCGGGAAACCCCATAAATCCTTCATCCCCCCATCCCGAACCAGAAACGGGCCATGGACCTTTATGGATACCTCCTCTCTCACTGTATTTTCTAATATTTTGATTTATGCCGCTTTCACTGGTTAATTTCGAGGTCCTTTATCCTTTATTTGCGCGTTAGGAGTGAAATTTGTCCCGGTGGCTACAGGACTCTCGCGATCCTATGCCACCCTTGAAACACCGAGCTGCCACGCTGCGTGACTCCTGCGGCATCCCGGGAACTCACTCCGGGACTATTCTGAGGATCCTTTTAGATCCTCCACTAAGCACAATGAAGGGACTCGTAAGGATCGATTACAGGACCATTCAAAATTCTTAGACCCGTAACCACCACTTTCTATATCCTCTTGACGTTTCAAACCGGTATCGCATCCCTTATTACCATTCGCTCTTTATCAATAGGATTTAACTGGATTTTTTGTATAATAAAAAAATTTCTTTCACTATCATTTTTACAAATATGAATTTTTTAAATTTTTCTCAACACACCCGCCGTATATTTAGGGTTGTATCATCTCGATTCTGTAGATAAGTTAGCATCGAAATGATTTCTAACAGGGAGAGCAGGATTCGGCTTGAAGAATTACGAGGGTCGTTGAATGGGGTGAAATGACTTGAATCGCGAATCATAAATCATCCTCGCTAACACGCGGATCCCGTTTCGTTCCGGCCGTGAGGGTACGGGATTTAGATATCACATTGTGGGGGGGGTCAGGATGAGTGGAGTCGAAAAAAAGTGGAAAAAAGGAGAAAGAGGGAGAAACATGTCAGAATGTGCTAGTCAATGAGAGTAGAGGGAGTGGGTGAAAAAAATAGAGGGTAGTGTACGGGCACGCTTCCTTGCTAAACTTCCTGGGGTCCACGTGGCGTTCATTGTACTCGGAGAGCTCTAATGATTCGTTCTGATCCGGTGCAGGACCCATAGCCACCCTTACGAGGTCCCGCGGAGTCCTTTGACCTTCTCATTTTCTATGGTTAGGTTCCTGCAAAGTATTTTGCTCCGGAGTGTCACCCATCCCTGGTATATCCTACAGGGGGTGGGGGGGGGGGGTTAATATAAGTATAGTCATGGTACAGTGTTGGGTTAAGGGTAGTAGGCAGAACAACTGAGACTAAAAGAGGAAAGACGTAGATTCCTGATGGGGGTAGTTATATGTACGGATAGCGAGAGTGCAGGGGGTAAATGGGTTGGTAATACAGCAAGGGAAACACGCGTCTACCGGAAACGATTCAATCTCGTAGCTAGCATAATATTGCTCCCCTAATTTATCGCCCTCTGCGTGATGCAGTTCTATGTATAATAGTGGATCATCGAATGATGTATTCCATGGTAGTATCTATGGTGGTATTCTTTGCATGTTAAAAAAAAATGAAATCTGCCTTGAAATTCAAAGAATTAAAAAAAAGGTATAGCAAAGTGATTGTGTAAGACAGAATTGAGTATGGGCTGGTCTTGTTGACATTTACTATGGGCATTAAAATGGGCATCTGCGGCTTTTTAAATGTATGTTTTTTATATAGGGACTACCAATTCAGATCCTTATGACTTCAATACTCTGTTCAGCTAGAGGTCCTTTTACTTCATTCCTTTCATTACAATAGTGTCTCGCAAAGTACCGAATTCAAGGGATCCTATACCCCGGGGCCTGACATCTGTCCCAAAATCGTCAGACCTCAGCGATACTAGGGCCCAAATGGAATAAGATGATGCAACTCGCGAGATCACCCAGAAAGAGTCGAGATAGTTAATTTCACGGTTTTTAAACGGTCCAGGCACTCGGTTCGTTCGTTAAACAATTGTTAAGGGGACCAAGACGGATCTTGACATTCCATCCAAACAGAAAATCCTATTTGGGCAGTGGGACTTACAAGGTCCGGACTACGAAAAATGAAGATCATTTATCAGCGCGTAGGCAAACGGCCGTTTATAATAAATTATTTAATTAGTACGGTATTTAATCAACGCTCTCGTGTGTTTCGTTTGGTTGGGCCTTATAGGAGGGTGGAGGTGAAAGAAGGGCCCATACGGATGGGACACGCTGGAGGTGAAAGGCGGATGGGAGCTAAAGTCAAAAAAGGATGAGGAGGTGATAAAGGTGGTGGAGGGGATATAGTATAGACGGTGGAAGGTGAGGGAGGCTGTGAGGTGAGATGAGAGAAGAGGAGATAGAGTATACCTAACCTAATACGAATGGGGATAATGCATTGGGGTCCAGACAGGCCTTGTTTATAATGGGTTGAACAAGGGTGCTAGAAGCCAGTGGGGGCCCGGGCCCCCCTAAGGCGCGGGTCTTATGGGGCCCCATAGGGACCGGCGGTGTTAACCGGCGGGCAGTCTCACTGCGGTCGGTGTTTGCTCATGAGCCGCGCGTGGTATTTAGGGATAACAAGAGAGCCACTTCATCATCCACCACATTGCAATGCGAACTGAGAAGATCTTCCACTTCCACCTCCACTTCAACTATACTCCCTACATATAGTACTTAATACGCTCTTCATTCTTCCCTATATCCATTTCTGTCTCCTCCGTCTGATTACATCGTACCTTTAATCCTTTCATTCGTTTCCTTAGGTCATCCCGTACATAACCATTGAATCGCGTGAATTTTGGGCCTTATTCGAATTTTATTAAAATTATTATTTTTTCACGTCATAAAAGTGGAAAGAAAGGTCTATGAGAAATAGTAAAATTGGGTCCGGTCTTGTTTATCGATTTCGAAAAGAAAAGGGACTGTCCGCCATGTTTTTTAATAGGTACTTCAGGCCCAGCCATTAGGGCACATTAGGCTCCAATTCCTCTCGTTCATTCTCTCAATTCCTGAAATCAGATCGTATCCCCGAATCAGTAACGTCGGTAGTCCTGTAGCTCCAGTATCTTGGCCCTCTATTTGGACGTATAAGGACGCGTCCCGAAGGATTGATCCTTGCCCGATCCTTTTATGCTAATGCCGTGTTTATGTGTTGACAGTTGTTCGCTTCCGAGCGAGGAAAGTATGCAAATTCCCATGTCAAAGATTGAATTTCATTCTGTACCCGGGTACACGTGTGACGGTATAGAAGCGACCGGGACCTCGACGTCCGCACCCCATCCTGGGCACACGGGGTTGTCCCTACGAAGTAAAGATAACCTTTCGACATCCATGCTCTGGTACCTATGCAAGAGAACTGACTTCCTGCTTTAATATGTATTAACTTTTGCCGCTCGCCTTTTGACTCCACATCCCTTCCTCCAATATACACAAATTATTGTCCTTCTCACGTTGCCCGCAATTCTCTTTATGATCTTTCTGACCCGGCGGTTCGTCGTACCGGAAGACGTTTCTTCGCCTCCTGTCGGGGTTTCCGGGTCGGCTGAGGTCATCCGACGACCTCGAAGACCTCATTAACGCTCGTCACGGACCAGCAAAAACATTCGTGTTATTCGTTATCGTAATGGGTTGAGTCAATAATTCTATAACCGGGCTCGCGATCATCGGAATTAAATGGTCCAGGGAGATGGGATGCTGTGTAGATTTTTTTTTATAAAGCTAGTCTCCACAAGGCCGCTCCAATTTCGTATAACATAAATATAAAATTGCTTTGCACCCTTTTCTTGGGATCTGATTATTCCAGATCAGCGTGCCGATCTCGGATGCTGCTTTTGATGTATTCTGTTCTGGTGCATTTCTATGTAGCTAACTGCGGACTTGTTAAACAAATGTACACTAATGCGAACTAATGCCGCCGGTTGTAAACTAATGACCGGTCTGACGTGCCGAGATGGTCCGACATCGCTACCACATGTTTCATCGGGTAACACGTCAGGATTGGGGGGTAGCGTCATTTACTTTGCCTGCGTCGGGGAATTCGGCTTCTGCATTTTTCTACCGTCTCATCGACCACGATCGCAGCCCTCCCTGTCGCTACCTATGTATACCGCCTTTCTCCAAAATTTCTACCGGCTTTATTCAGCCCGCGACGGTGAGGACCTTAAAGATCTACAAAGGATCGTTCATCAGGGAGCCACCCCTCGAGAATCCGTACAGCTCCAGATATCGGCATGTGATAAGGCCCACTTTTTAGTCCCACAAAATATTACAGCTCCTTAAGACAGGACCTACGTCTCCTGCGATTTCAGATATTCCGCATCCTATTTGTTACACTCTTTATTAATACCACTTTCCAGGCAAATCGATTCTCACCGACGGACCTAAAAAACAAAAGGGATGACCCTTCCTTTTTTTGTTCTTACAAAATTCATTCACGAGATAAGATCGTTCAAAGTTCTGCTGACAGTGAGTAACCGTGTTACTTAAATATAAATGACAGATCCGTACTTCTCCTACCCATGCATACAGGCAGTTTCATAGTACCAAATTGATGCAAATAACATTACAATTCACTTTAAACCAGATCCCTACCCATATACCAGCAGCGAAGTCCTGTCCATAACAATTTCACAGTAACTTCCAAGGATGCTGCGAGAATCAATCTGCAGTTTACAACAGAGATAAAAAATATTACGAGATAAAAGAATTTCGCAGGGCCCATACCTGCTGTCGCGCTTCTCGCACTCGTTCGAAAAAAAAATCTTTTCTACCATCTTAAACGACCAGTCAGCTTTGTACGTACGTATACGTCTTTCTGTCCGTCTCTCTGTCTGGCCGTCCGTCGCTCTCCGTGATTCCCTTTAGGCTCGAGCCCAGCATCCGCGGACTGCAGCATCACACACGGCCTCCGAGGGGGATAATAACCAATTATTTTCGAGTATATAATTAGAAAATTACGGAGTCAGTCCCGACACAGCAGAGCGAGCAGGCACCACTATAGGTACAACTCTCTCCGTCTCTCTCACTCTCTCTCTCACCCTTGGCTCTTCTTTTTGTATATATCCTTTCTCTTTTTATTTTATACGCTGGACCGCATCTCCCCTCCGCGTACTTCCTAGGAGTCCCGACTGACCATCCTCCCTTGCCGTTTCTCCCTTGTATACTCCTTTTTGTCTGGAGGTGTACGCCGTGGCGTCGGATTGAGATACAGATACCAGGACGCAAAGTATAGGCCACATATGTGCTCACATATGAAAGTCTGGTACAGGTGTGGGTAAAAGTTTAGTGTAGGGAAGGGCCGACCTTATGGCCCTGGGCTACCGGGCTTGGTAAGGTCTAAGCTACTCCGTGTTGTATATGGGGTGTCCTGGAGAAATGGGTGACATTTTTTTAAAATGGGATATATCATGCGGTTGTATATACGTATATATAGGTAGTACATATTGTATATGGATAAGTAATGTTTATTTGGATAGGAGTATTTTTGAATAAGATTATACAATTCTTTGAGCAGCTCTTAGACCTTTTTTTCCATATGGGATTTGGATCTTTGAATTATTTTAGGATGAAAGCGTTTTCTTTTAGGGGGGGGGGGGGAATTTTCGAGTATTTTTAGTGAATAACGTATGGTTATTGTGATTTTTTTGAATGGGTGTGTGGTTGTTTGATTTTTATTAATTGCATTCTTTTAATATATTGCTATGGTATTTCACACCAGGACGCCCTGTATACGTACACTCGGATGCTGGAACCACTTGCTATGCTCAACGCGATACTGTAAATTATTAATACGAAATTCTTTAGCTAGTAAATTCCTTCAGGCTATCTTACTATACTCGGGGCCTGAATTAGTTCCTATTAGGGAGTAAAGGGGTCTGCTTGCGATTGGTAAACGTTATTGCGAGAGTTCGCTCTTGCGAAAAATTAAAGGATCCTTGTGACAGACCGCTGCGATTATTAATCCGTTCCCTCTTGGCAGGTTATTAGGAAGATTTACTAATGGAATGGGACTAATCGATTTCGCGAGTGGGAATAAGAGATTTGGGTACCGATCTCACTTCTGGTATAAGGGTCCCATTAAGGGAGCAATTCGATTTTTTTGGGCCTTATTTTATCCAACGTGTAGGTGATATGTGACAATATAAAAAAATATAAAAATAATTTTTCATTTTATTTTTTAACATTTATACAGTATTTTGGGCCTTATCAGCATTTTTTTCTTCTCTGACTTCTTACTGGAAAACAAGCCCAAAAATGTTTACCGCAATACCTTGTACTCAAACACCCTTTAGGGCGGTAAGATCCTTGGTAGATCGTGATACCCCGAGGACTAATGTCGATAATTGCATTTTGCAGTTCGTGATTTCCACTCGTCCCTCTAAGCTGATTGCCACGAATTCTCTCAGGGCCCAAGAAGGCCCCATCGGAGAACTACGGGGCCTCTCTTTCTCCTAATTCTCAAAAGCCATTCGACATACACTAGAAAGCTACCAAGAGATCGATATAAAATTCCAAAAAATCTAGATCAAATTAAAAAATTTGTATTTATTATTTCAATTTATAAGTGCATCCAAGTGATTCTAATTCCATTCCCAATGTTCTCCCTGTATACACACTTTTATCTCCCTCATCCAACACCCAAGGGTATTGAATTCTCATTGGAATATCAGACCCCTCACTCGCGGGAATTCGCGCGAGCATTTTGTCCCTTGTCCACCCACGTAAAATCGCCTCGACTCTCACGCGGATTCATGCGTGCACGCATATACGTAAAAGTACAAGATTTTTTCCACGAGGTTAAATCGTAAGAATAAAGAGCATAGGTGGACACACGTGTACCCAGCAACATCAGGTACGCACACGCGATCCATAGGATATCTACGTGGGTCGTTCCGCTGCGTGTACACATCCTATGTCCAGGCTTTATACTTCTGTACTTGTACCCAACTTGTACCACGGGACACGACGTCATAAATACACCCTGAACATCGAGGGCACAAGTGCCTCTCCCACTCCGCCGCCATCTTGTTCCTTAAACATTTTTTTTTCAATCCCCCATACAATTTCTTACACTTCTCCTTTTAATTCCTACTACTCTCCTGGACCATCCCGATCTACAAGGTAATACCCGCCCAGCATCCAGGACCGCAGATCTACAAGACCTGTAACGGAAATCGATTCCAACTACGACACTGGGCTCATTTCTACAAATATAGTATAACTATACATATAAACACATATATATTTCTACAGATACGATATACGAACACGGGAAAAAAATTGATATGAAAAGTTCATAAAGTACATCTCCTTAGCATCATCTCACACGACACAGTATAAAACCAAGGAGATAAACGAGAATTCGACCAAACTCCATACACAGTATAGCATGGTATCGACACCATAATAAATGTATTACTATAGGCATCGGATATATACCCGGTGCCCAATATGGTCGATGATCGTATGCGTGCGTGACGTCAATATGTCGAGAGTAATAAGATGGCCGGCGATAAAGTGGTGGGTGTAGATACAAGATAACAATCAGCTGCAGTAGCTCCTGGCAATCTCGTGATTACAGGCTTAGCCTCCAGTCTCTACTACCTCTCAGCCTTTACGATATATTTCATAAGCGGTATAGATCGTCTACCTGTATATATCCGCTATGCTGCTCTTATTCGTTTTACATACCGTATATATAATATATATATACCTGTCCTTCTTCAACGCACTGATATCATACGAGTGTCCTGCTCATCTATAACTTAAAATATTTTTTTATTTTTACTTACTTCCTTACTTACTCCTTCTCGGGATCTTTTTTGCTTCCTCCCTCAATCCCCCCCACTTATATACCTTTCCGATTTTCGCGCATCCAATATTATACCATACCCGATACACGCGAGTGCAAAAGGAAGATCGTGCCACGGGTCCAGTGGGTAAAAGGGGACGCCACACAGTGAGGTATACGATTTTGCCACAGGTACCTCTTAATAATAATTTTTTGATCGGCAAATTGGCGCGGTGCATATTTCAGGTTCGATCGTTATCTTCGTTCGACAGGGGGGAGGGGGGAAGCACCACCCGCGCCTATGCGCACGGTAGACAGCGCGAAATTCAAACCTTGTTTTTTTTTGGGAGGGTGGTGTAGGGAGATTATATTTTTTTTCATTGATCATATTCGTATCGATCAAGGGGGTTGCAAATTTTATAGCGTAATTCTCGTGGGTATTATTTATATGATAGGGTTTTTTGGCAGGGGGGGGGGGGTCTAATCACTTTTACATGATTTGGGTTTAGTTTAGCTGGGGGTATATATATATTTATTGGAAGTAAAACCGACAACTTAAACGCTAATTCGTTTGGGCAGCACTCGTGAGAGACTTCATCTATCCTATTGGTGCAACTGGGATGATAGCGGTTCTCAAAGTTAAGCCAAGGCCGCAGTACGATCGGGACACGAGTACTTGATATAATTTGGCTGCTCTGCTATTCAGCTCAAACCCCATGGCAACTCTAACGATTAATCTACCTTCGAAGCGAAACTAACTAACGGGTATCTGCCTAACCGAGTAAGCCTTAAGGGAAGTTGTTTCCAATTGTAGGAAAGTGCGGCAAGGATGACAGTGACAGTGGGACTAATAATTGGCAGGTAGTTTGGTACGAGATAGAAATGATGTTAAGGTTTTGGATTCTTTAATAGTTTCGAATACGTTACGAAGTTGATTATAGAGTGAAGTCGGGTAAGTGTCTGAAAGAAGTCTGTTTCAAGGCCAGAGAAATTGATAAATTTGATTGGATCATGCGATGACGAGTTAAAAAGAAATTTTGAATTTTTCTATGCCTGCTGCAAGTGCGAGAGAGGCCGACTTATAGGGGTTTACGTGCATAAGAGAAAGAGAGATATATATCGCTGGTAAAAATTATAACTTTTTTATATTATTTAATTGTAATTATTGTCGACGATACATTTTGCGTGGAATTAAAATATTTATTCGTCGAATTGGCAAATTAATTGATATTTATTATCGACGACTCTTTTTAATCGGCCGTTTAATAAAATACTTCTATAAAGTTCGCAGAGTCCGCCGTACGATGGCAGCACGGGCACAAAGAGTTGACGCTGTATGGACTATATTTATAAAGCCACCCTTTTCCCCGGTATCCTAGGACGCCCAAGGGGTGGCTTAGAAAGTATTGACGAAAATTCTTCCGGTAGCTGCGCAGTGCTGCCATCCCGTGTGAAACAGCCGAACTATAATCTATTCCCTTTCCACACTTCGTATCTCTTTGGTGCTTCTGCCACTTTTTATATTTTTTTCTCTCTCTCTCCCACTCTCCCACACAATCTACCATGGTTTGATGCAAGTATTCACACAGGCGTCGCGACGCTTCGTATCCTTCCATACTTCTGCTGCTACATACTATTACCGGTATATGCTGCGGATATTTCCCTCTCGACAGAAGCGACCTTTTCTACGTGGTGGTTATCGTGTGTGCGTCGCCGTCGGCGTCGACGTCCCAGCCGCGCGGCGCACCGGCTCCGAATGGGTAGTATGGGAGAGATACCTACAATAGGGAAGCTATAGCGCACCATAAAATCCCTCATAGCGTATTTCGTATTAAAATATTAAAATATTCATTCTCGACATAAAGGCGGTCAAATTACAACAGTTAACTCTCCATTCACGTACGCCGACTTTTTATAGGTTCCTACCACCCCGACCTACGACACGTTCTAAATACCCGGTTTACAAACTTTCGGCTACCTAAAGCTGATGCATTATATCGAATACGTCACAGTTGATTGACTTTGTTACGTCTGGTTTCGATCTTAAATTACTTATACAATTTTTTATGCGTACAACGATATGCTTGTATCCTTAATTCTATATATGTATACATATGTGGAGGGGAACTTGGACGACTTCGATTTTACCTCAAATTCACTAAATTCAATGCCCACCATGTGTGTTCAACCAAAATGAAATTTTCTTTATCCAACATATCCTTAGAAACGTTCAATATGCTTTCATAACTAATATACCTGGATACAAATTATAAACTACGAAGCTGTCAGTATCGGTCGAAAGTCAAAAAATCAGCTGGTAAATAAAATTCATCACGGACGACAGTCTTTGAACGTAAAGGGACGATAAAGTGAAGAAATAACTTTTTTTTTCTCAAATATTTTTCTCTCTCTTGATCCTGTTTTTCACAAATGTTTTCGCACTTTCGTAGTCGTCGAGTGTGAGACAAGGTGCAACCTTGCCCCTCCCCCCCCCCGGCTTCCTCGGTTTAGCACCAGGGCCAAGGGTGAACGACAAAAAGGGCGTTTTAAATTATGCAAGCAAACGTTCAGGTAGTAAAGTGTTTCGTTCGTACTGGCGACGTTCCGAAGAGTGAGATAGAGAGCGAAAGAGAGGGAGAGAGGGAGAGGGAGAGGGAGGGAGGGAGAGAGAGAGAGAGAGAGAGAGAGAGAGAGAGAGAGAAAGAGCGAAAAGGTAGAGAAAAAGAGCGAAAAGGTAGTGAAAAAGGGAAAAATTGAGAAAGGGAATGAGTGAGAGTGTCTTATGCACGTAACAGCTTCGTCGGAACGCCGGCCGGCACGCTACGTTATACCAGTAGGTACTGGCTACCTACTCACTACCTGTCGGTCCTAAGCAAATATTTCACAGCTATTCAATCGAATTTTGATACAATGGTCGACACAAAATCAAATTAAAGACATATTAGTGAAGTAAAATGAGACCAAAAAAAGTCCACTTTTTGACTGTATATACATATACCATAGATATATATTCAATATAAAATACATATACGATATAGATTTGTAAATGATTTTCTATGTAAATTGGATACGGTAATCAATAATCAAAGATATTAAAATATAAAAAAATCCGACGAATAATAATAAAATTAACGAAAAGGGGTTGCCTCGTAAAAAAAACTGTTGCGAACAAAAAATCAGCAAAATCAATTTCCGAGGGCGCGACTCCATGTCGGAATTGAGGCATGAAAGTAAAATCAGTACTTAAAATAATACGATCTCGAGATCTCCATGCGTAGCGCACGCTACGCGATCATCTAACTCACCCCTGTTCAGGGGTGGCTTGGCACGTACTGCATAATGCTGCTACCTGTGGCTCTCATTTAAATGTACTAAAACCTCTCGTGGATGAAACAAGTTTCAGCAATTCTTTTTTGCTTCAACTCATTTTTTTTCCATATATACACACACGGTTTGTCTATTGATACAGTTAACCACCCCCATGACCCGTGCGCTGTAGTCCAGGCGCCTCGCACTTGTACCCCCATCGTCGGTAATTAATCACTCGAATGAGTATACCTGTTGCGTGACTTGGTCAGACACGGAGAGGCCCGAGAATTCACGGTTACCTAAATCGGCAAATTCCAATGGGGTGGTGGCCTGTTGAGGTAAAATTTTTTTTCTCTCTCTCTCTCTCACTCTACGGCGCGTGCATGCATAGCGACGGTATCTCATAGGGTGTCTAAAATCCATGGGGTGTTTTATGGAGGCGCGACACCAGTCCGATGTAAACGGACAAGGGGGTTGCTTGTTTGTACCTACCAGAATAGAGTACAGGATCTGCTACCTGTGGCTCGCGCCGCATTCGAATTCAAACGAGTAGAGGTCCTGGCGAGAGAATTGTTAGGGGTGATTTTTTCCATTGCTTTTTTTTAAGGATGACCAGGGTGGGTGTATAGTGTCAGGGCATTACGATCGAAGCGATTTCGTAATTAGGATTGTTCAACCTCTACCCCCTTTGGTACTACTAATTCTTGGTATTGGGTGCGTTTACAGGTATACCTGTTGCGTGGTTATAGAGTTGCGAAATGGGGGTAAGATTAATTTAAAGGAACGATATGCATCCTCGAGTGTCTGAGGACTACGCGCCATGTTTTTTGTTTGATAGTTCATCAGTTGTCGGCTTGGAAGACTTTTGCTACTGTATAATATTTCAAGTCGATTGTGTTTGATGCGACTAGCCTGAATAACTATGTATAAGCTTGTAATCTGTTATGGTGTTGAATAAAGAGATGAGACTATAGATAATAAATATTTAGTGTAGAATTAAAAATTAAAAAAAAAAGTTGAAATAAAAAATTATTTTGGAATTGAAAAAAAATTGTTTACATAATTTGAATTAAAATACCTGTTGCATATAGTTAGTACACGTTACACCTTGGATAATGTATCTGGAGAGTTGGTAGCATAAAGCTAAGAAACACAGAAATAACGAATGTTCTGTATGAATTAAAAGAAAAGTCTGATACGAAGAAAAACCTAGGAAAATATCACGAATATATATGCAATGGGAATAAAAAATAAAAAAATCCAACTAGGTACTGTGCGGTAGCACACGGCAGGATACGTCACGGCAGCCAAAGGCAGAGCACGGTAGAATCGAGGCAGCACAGTTAGAGAAGGTAGCTCCAGCACAGTAAGAGCGTATGAGGGGTAAAAGGACCGGCGCCTGGGGTGTCTGGTATAGAGGGTGTGGCTTATCGTCAACTCCGCCCAATGGTGACGTAGCTCCGACGGCCACCTTGCCGCGAGAGCCAATGACGTGTCAGGAGTGTTGTGGAGGGGGAAATTTCCCGACTGTCGCGCGCATGACGAGCTCACCGCTGGAACTTGGGAACCTCGGGCGAGCTGCGAGGCGAGGCAGTCAGTCGCTCTCAGCTACGACATGCATAACGCATGAGAGCCAGCGATCTCTTTCTTTCTCTCTGTGTATATCTGTCCCTCGCGACGTATTCCTGTGTGCCGTGACGACCGAGAGCGGACGGTGAAACCTCGCGATAGAGCGAGCGTGCTTTTAGTTACGGTGGATGAGTGCAACGCGTAGTCCTCGATGCCACTGTCGTGGCGAAACGTGCGTTTTTTAATTTTTTGATTTGCCTCCCGGGTGAAAATTCGCGGGAGAATAATAAAATAGGTCGTCGTGTCGTAACGGGAGTATCGTATGAAAACGCGGCTGAAGGAATATCTGATATAAGTCTCGAACGGATATTCGATAAGGGAGCGATTGATTTCGTAAGTGCGCGGACCTTGAAGGTAGACGAACGTCTGGAATATTTTTTTTTTTGGTGACGTTTCAATACGGCCTGTAATACGCGGTGCCCTTGTGTGGATTTTATCGTCTCGGTGATCTGGGTATAAATTTTTGCTGTGGTGTAAACCGGATCTGTTGGATTTATATGATCTACGTGGACAAACTGGCCGAGGGTGCTAGAGGTCACCCTTTGGCCCGACTTGAAATTGGATCGTTCGTCGATTAAGGATTATCACCGGACAACTGGGAAATATGGACGCTAATAGTAATGATATCGTTGATAATGTGCTGCGAGATGTAGAGTGTTGCGATCAGAGAATAATTAATTCGAGATCGTACAGTGACTGAGAGACATCTTGGATAACAGTGATTTATCAGACTGGTTACCAGCACAGCTACAGCTAGTAAATATACGAGCCGCTCGGCAGACCGAGCCATTGCTCTCTCACCTCCGTGATCAGCGGGGTGAAGATTATCGTTTGTTAACTTGGTTGGATACCGTCGGATAGACCCGGTGTTATTGTCGAAAGGATTGAATAATCAGGATTGATTTTGACAGAGGGTAGAAGCTCGTGGCGGATATAGCGAAGTCCCGCCAGGGTGGAAAGCCGCGTGTGCCCCATCGGTGGTGGCCGCGACGGCGGAGGAAACGCAGACGGTGCTGGATAGGTTATCCTCATCATCTTCTGGAAGCAAAGGAAGAGGAGATAGTGGATTATTACAGTTTGGGGATAGTAAACAATCTCGAAGTTTCTGAAGAGCGGAAGAAGTGCAAGTGATTATTAAGGACAGTAAAGGGAAGTGTCAAGTCGCGGTGTAGGGTGGCTAAGAAGAAGAGATTGCGGAAGGGTATCACCTTGAGGCTAGGGCCAGGTGACCCAGGGGGTAAGCGCCAGGGAGTAGATGGCTGCTACTACGTACATGCCGGTTAGTAGTGCAGTGTCAGCCGACCTGGATGGTGGTTCGGGATCCGCGATCGGGATGAACATCGCCGTGGGTGGCTACTCCTCGGGCTCGCCCCGCAGCGCCGCCGACGCTGGCGAGATGAAGTACATGCCCGCGCCCCAGCATCATCACCACCATCACCATCACCATCAGGTATCCTCGTCGCCGTCGCCAAATGGACTCTCACATCCGGCGAGTCTCTCGTCGGCGAATCCATGGGTCAGCCTGCAACCTGGCAGCGACCCTTGGGCAGCGTCAATGGGGATGCATCACACGACGCATCACTCCCATCATCATCCGCACCAAGGGAACACGAGCCTCGATGTCAAGCCGTTGACAGCCGCAGCATCCGCCAATGATTCCGTACAGAGTATGCACCATCGTGGACCTCATCAGTCACCCGGGATGGCATCGCCGCACTCCTGGCACGCCCCCGTCGTACCCTCGGCGCATTATAATCCAAGCGGCGGCGCGGCGTCGCCGACCACCCTGCAGCAGTACCACGCGGCTATGAATGGCATGCTTCATCAGCATCCCCATCAGCACCCTCACCAGCTACACAATCATCAGACGGGTCTACCGCATCATCTTAGGGATGCTCACAATCACAGTCCACCCCCAGGACATCCTCTACATCCTGGACATCCCCTCGATAGGGATCACAGTGCCGGCGAAGAGGACACACCGACGTCCGACGATCTCGAAGCCTTCGCCAAGCAGTTCAAGCAACGACGGATCAAGCTGGGATTCACTCAGGCCGACGTTGGTCTCGCCCTGGGTACCCTTTACGGCAACGTCTTCTCGCAGACGACGATATGCAGGTTCGAGGCGCTTCAGCTCTCCTTCAAGAACATGTGCAAGTTGAAACCGCTTTTGCAAAAGTGGCTGGAAGAGGCAGACTCGACGACGGGCTCGCCGACGAGTATCGACAAGATAGCCGCTCAGGGTCGCAAGAGGAAAAAGAGAACCTCCATCGAGGTATCCGTCAAGGGCGCCCTGGAGCAACACTTTCACAAGCAGCCAAAACCCTCCGCCCAGGAAATCACGAGTCTCGCGGACAGCCTACAGCTGGAAAAGGAAGTAGTGCGCGTGTGGTTCTGCAATCGTCGGCAGAAGGAGAAGAGGATGACGCCGCCCAACACACTCGGCGACGGTATGATGGAAGGAATGCCACCGGGACATCAGGGACAAGGTGGACTGCACCAAGGATACCATCCGCAGGATCATCTACACGGCTCGCCCATGGGACACAGTCATAGTCCTCCCATCCTGAGCCCTCAGAGTCTCACGGCACATTCCCTTGCGGCGCACTAGCGTTCGCCCGGGCCTCCCCCATTAGGCCTTGCAATAACCTCGCAAGCGGCTAACTCATCTGCGGATGGTTTGCCGCCGTTCTACCATCATTACCTCCAGGCGCGTACGAGTTACTCGACTTCGTAGCTTCGCGAGAACTACGTATCGTCATCGTGATCGTCATCGTCGTCTCAAGGTGTCAACTTTGCCGATACGCCATACGAATGGATGTAATCAAGAACATTCAGCGGAACCGAGCGAGGTTCACAAGGCTTAAATAATAATACAAGTTACTAGAGACATATAAACGCGCAGCCATTTTAAACGGGGAGGCTAGCAAAACTGCAATCGGGTGTGTCGTGTTCTTAAAAACGAAAAAAAAAGCGTTTCTCTTCTGAATCCACAATTAATTAAGTATATCATCCCTCGTGAGGTCACAAACAGCCCCACGTCCATGGGGTATTCCTTGAAACCAATAATTTTATGTCGAGGAGCGGATTTCGTACGGCCGGACAATTACGTATAATGACATTTGTGAATAAACGCCGTCGGTCAGGACATTCGGTGTACGGGAATGAATCATCGTGACGGACCTGGTGCATTCTCGAGGATAAATGGACCACGTATACGAATCTCTTATATTCGTATGGGATGTGTTTTCGCGATCAGTGCCGTAGAGTTCGCGAGGGACTTTGGTGAGAGGTGTACCCCCCCTCAACCCCCCCAGCCCAGTCACAGGCCCTAACCCCAAAACCAAGTACCCCTCACCCTGGCCCCACGGTATATATATATATATGGATATCCTGTGTGTCCTGTCGACTGAAGAACCGGATGGATTGGATGAACCGATGGATGAGACGAGGATGGATTCCCTCTTGGAGATCGCTCCTGGATAAGGTAGCCATCTTAATACATCCTGGGGATAATCCGAAAGCCGACGGAAGTGTACGAGTTCTGTGTCCTCGGGAATAGAGAATAGTTTTTCTCTCCCCTCTCTCTGTCTGTCTCTCTAAAACTTTAACACTTTCAAGACGATTGGGATACCGGGGAACGGTGCTTCTTGGTCCCTTGTTTTATCTGTTCCCTCTCTTTTACATTTGTAAAATCAAAATATATTTAACATGCATCCTTGGGGGGGTACACGGTAGACGATTAATGAACGGAAACCCTCGCGCGAGTATCGCCAAAATGTCTTTTGAAAAATGCGGTGGAGGTTCGTGGGACAAGAGATAAAATTGCGATTATCGTATCCGAGTGACACGTCTCTAAGAAAAAATGTTTTTCCTTCTTTTTTTTCTACGACACAACACACAACACATTACGATCTATTCGGTATAATCGTACTATTACCTGCGAGTGTTCTTTTCAAGATTAATGGAAGAAAAAGGAACTTAACGAAAACCAAAATAGGAGGTAACATAGGAATTTCAATAAAAGAAAAAAAAATTGAGACAAAATACGATATATCGATTAAGATGGACAAGGACAGATAAGTCGATCACGTGGATCCGATAGCGAGGAATTTTTCTGTGCGCATGCGCGAATAGCCCTTCGGCCAAGATCGCGAGTGATCGGTTAATTTGAATTAGTTTAAACGTTCGAAAATACAGCAGTATCTCGGGAGTTTTCGGTGTTGCCTGCAACGAGCCAGAGTTACGAAAAATATGTAAAAGAATTTTTGTACCCGTCGCCTGACCCCCCAAAACCACCCACCCACCACCCCACCATCACAAAAATCAACAACAACATCACTACCCTCACCATCAACAACACCAATTACGAAAAGAGAGGAGTTACGAGGGATGCAAGATCGTCGATCGGCAGCTGCGTTAATACGTCATCGAATGTGGACCATCATCCCCCCTCTTTGAGCTATCAACCCTTTTATCCCAGGAAGAGATGATAGCGAGTATCCTACACGTGTCAGCACTCACGTACGCACACTGATGTACACACACATCCAATTCACAAAAATGACAAAAAACAGACGCGCGCAATGCGTAGTACGTACATAGAAGATTGAAGGAGAGTGCTCGTCCGGAATTTGCTTCGTGCAAACCCGCGTCGAATGATGTAACATAAGTAAATATGGACTGTAAATAATGTACCAGATAAAGCTAGTAAGTTAAGAGAAGTGAGCATGCGCCGTAAGCGACCTCGTCGATTTTACGATTTTATATACATCCCTCTTTCTCTTTTTCTCTTGTTCTCGTCGTCTCGCTCGCTCGTCCCTTTGGACTCTCTCTCTCTCTCT
Source organism: Trachelus iudaicus (assembly GCA_030142595.1). Classification (NCBI taxonomy): domain Eukaryota; kingdom Metazoa; phylum Arthropoda; class Insecta; order Hymenoptera; family Cephidae; genus Trachelus; species Trachelus iudaicus. The sequence goes on along the minus strand of JARQTH010000394.1, from coordinate 384,439 downwards.
CTCTGTCTCTCCCCACAGTGATGACTTTCACTTGGATTGACAGAGAGACAGAGAGAGGCAGAGGGAGAAAAGTATAGTAAGATTGTCAATAGATGGCATTAGAAGATAGAATGAGAAAATAGGAGCGTGAGAGAACGAGAAAGGGAGAGGAAGAGTGTGAGAGTGAAAGAGGAGAGAGAGTGGGTGTGAAAAAAAGATCAGGAAGGACTGAAAAGTTCGCGATGTGTGACGTACCGAGAATATATTATTTGAGATACACGAAATACATGAAATACAGTCAGGCAAAATCCATACACTGTAGTATACTACAAAATACATATATATTGACGTGCGACAAAGATCGGTGAACTATTAGCGAGAGAGAAGGAGAGAGAGAGAGAGAGAGAGAGAGAGAGAGAGAGAGAGAGAGAGAGAGAGAGAGAGAGAGAGAGAG
>JARQTH010000394.1:350708-383906 GCA_030142595.1 Trachelus iudaicus | reverse complement strand
GAGAGAGAGAGAGAGAGAGAGAGAGAGAGAGAGAGAGAGAGAGAGAGAGAGAGAGAGAGAGAGAGAGAGAGTGAGTGCGCGAGATATAAGTTTTTCACCCCGCAATCTCTCTACGAAAACAAAAATACCCCTTCTGTATAAAGAGTAAGTATAACGCGGAGAGATAAAAAAAAGTAATGAAAAACCTATAAACGCAATGATGTCGAAAGATTCTAGATATATTATTGATTAATTAATTATTATATTATTATTGACATCGCTGCCGCCGCCTCTCACCCCCATGAACCACCCATCCACCCCCTTTGAAGTTCCCGGCCCTCTGTAAGACTTCTGATACGTATAGTTTCCTTGCATTGACTCCTCTACCTCCCCCCCCCCCCCTCCTCTACCAACCCCTCCCCTACCTCTTTCACGGACATTATTATTATTATCATCAAGATCCTCTTTCAGACCCAATGCAAATTGAGAGAGAGCACTCTTTAGGCCTCTTTCTATATCTTGAAAACTCTCCACTCGTTTCGAGTCGCCGTCGGTTTTACTAAGATTTTATATCACGTGGTCGTTTCACCTTTTTTGTTTTTTTAATAAATTAAAGCGTCTTTATAAACTTTCTTTTCTCATTGTTCGTCCCCGTCGTTTAGTCGCTAGTGGCGCTACCGTCGCCTTTCCGCGACATACGGCTTCGATTCGACTTGTATTTTCTTTCTCTTGATCTCTAGTCGCGTCGTACGGCTTTTATGTTACAATTAATCGATTATGCAATTTGGCAAGGGCAGAGAGCTTGCGATAAAAACGTCAAAGAAACGCCAGACAAATGGAAAACACACATGACAATTAGAGGGCGCGAGCTCCCATTCTGCAATCGGCCGCGGGGGGTGGGGTCGGGGGGTGTCCTCATATATTATATTTGTGTAATGTTAGTATTATTTTATCCCTGAATTATTTGCTGGATATATAAAAGGAACAAGAGTTTGAAACGTGATAGAGGATTATGACGGTTATCGTGAAACCCCCCACTCCATCCCTCCGTTAGCCCTCTCCACAAGGTCAAGAGTCTGGGCCGTGAAACGAAAATTAAAAGAGAGAACCTAAAGGAACCTAGACCATCCCCACCCTTTCTTTCCGAACCCTCCTTTCCTCCGACCCTCACCCAACAATGATTTCTGTACATACTAGAGTATTTACATATTGTAACAAAGCGGAAAAAAAAGATGTGGAAGTAAGTCGTATTGACGGTAGTGTAACTATTCGATGAATTAATTAAAAAGGAATAAAAAAATTGAGCGAAATAATTGACGAAACACTGTGGAAGATGTTTTTAAATATGGCGGTGGACCGCGCGAGTTCTTAGTTATTATTTTTATGTTTTCTTTTTGTGTTACACGGTACACGTAGAGATATGGTGCGTTTTCTTTTTTTCTCGCATATCGACAATTCCGATTGATCCGCTTCTTGAGGTTGCATCGCTCGTGGCTCTTTATTATTATCTATTATTATTATTATTATTATTGTCACTCGCGCGAGCGTGCTGCCATCTCGATACGGATCGCCCTTAATTCTTATTTGAATCGATACATTCCACTGTTATACCTGCGGTCGACTCCAATGTTAAATTTTCATAAACTATTGTTATTATCCGATTCCGTCATTGATCCTTTGGCACAACCCCCCACCCTTTTTTATCCCCCCCCTTCCTTGTCAGTAATTGTAAGTTCATGCCTACACATTACAAACCCAAATAATTGTGATAACGATACGTATAGTAATTTTAACGCGGTGCATATAGTTTTATTATTACACTGTACAAAAGGACGTGAGAGCCGCGCTGATTTGATCGCAGGCGGAAATATATCGGAATTGCCGAGTGGTGGGCTTTAACGAGAGAGAAGAATAAAACATAGTATAACGAAAGTGAAGAAAAAAGGATGTCTCAAAGAAATTATTGACCAATCAACAAAACAAAAAAACAAGGAAATCCAGACACGTACCTATCGCCTATACGAATCAAACTCTGATACGGCCCAATTCCTTGCCAGATCCATGAGTCCCTGGGACAGTCGAATCCTTCCTTTTTACCTGTTTCTTCGTAGAAAATTTAAGATTATAACGTTCCACGTCATGGGAATCAGTCAGATGTGTATGTTTTCTTGGCTGTTATATGTTTACGTTGCGTCTCTGCTCGATGAGGATACGATGATTGCGGTTGTAGCTGTTTTTTAACTTTTTTTTTTTCATTGGCAAAGAATCGCGCGGTTCCTGTGACAGAGAGCGATTTAGACGGATATCGAGATACTCGGATCCCGGTTTTATGGTTGTTGCGTATTTTTGGTTTTTGTTATTTTAATGAAACGTGACGTTTTCGAGGGCGATCGGAACGACGCGATAAGCGCTTCTTTTGGAGCGGTTTCAGAATCGGGTTATTATTGTGACGCATATTCGATACCTTATTTAGGGGAGTTGGAGAATTCGGATGCGTGTCCTTTATGTGGCTCAATTTCCAAGGATCACTATTAATTATTGCCCTAAGCTCGCTCTTGTAAATAATATTAGTGTGATTAATGTGCGAGCGAGAAATTAGCCGCGATTCCAAGGAAAATAAAGGGGGTAAAATCATTTGCGAAATTATAGACGGATGAGACTACGAGAGAAGAGGACAGAGATTTTGGCCCTCTTACGATTTAGTATCGTGAGGGTAGATTTTCAGAAAAAAAATTCTAATGCCATCCCGACGCACGACTTTTCTTTTCAATTCGACAGAATTTTAAGAGTTCAATTTTGCAAGGTACCACTGTGCCAAAAGAACGTGGTTCGCTCGCTATTTTTGTTTTTGCCTAATACAGGGTGATGATTCTGGTCTTTCTCTAAAGGGATGAAAGTACTTGATAACGATAAGGTTCCGTGTTCCTCTGTGGGGTGAATTTTTAATTTATCAGAAATTTGCATATTAAATATATATATATATATAATAACTTTTATCTCTTCTGCCCCCCCCCCCCCCACTCCACTCTCACTCTCTTGTCTTTATTTTTCGTATCTCTGATTTTTTTCTCTCAGTCTCTTTACTCTTTAATTCAATCTGTACCCTGTGATATCGTTATACGGGTTAACCAAAGCTGCCGGTTAAGGGTTACGTCATCGTGTTCGTTAAGTTTTCTTGGCACTTAGATTAGCCTGACCAATTAAACTCTTCAGTTTCTGATAGGCAGTGTATGCACGGGCGCTTTTTTAAAATTAAATAATTAATATAAGCGTGCCGGTAATATGCACGAGAAGGATAGACCAACGAACGGACGTTCGACGGAAGAGTGCAGTAAGGTTGTGAAGTTATGAAAAAAAGAAAAAAAAAAGTGAAATTGGAGTAAATAGTGAAAGTTATAAAAACAGTTGGACACACACTGGTACACGCACTCGAGAACTCCTCTTCCCCTAACCACCCCCCTGTATATTATTATATTAAATATTAATTATTATTAACGTAAAGGATAAAGAAACAAACAAAAAATTGGCGAGTGGTAACGTTTTGTTAGAATGGCAGAAACTAAATTACTACTGAATTTTAATTAATAAACGAGATGAAAGTATACAATAAAATATCTGTCGTATAATTTCTATTGCGCAAGCAATAACATCCCTATATATATGCATCAGAGCGATTAATTTTCTATATCTACGTATTTATCTTTTCAAGCTGCAAATTATATCCTAACGTCAGATCCTAATAAGCGCAGTATCGGAAATCGTCTTGATTACGGCCAGTAGTCTGAATTAACATTAATCTGATACGATGGGTGCGAAACAATTGGAACTACATGGACCCATAGTCCAGTTTTTCCACTCCGATTGGATGCTGTATCCTTGAGTTCTTCTGATCTTAAAATACCATATCGAATTTTTTAATATTTTTTATATCATACTAATATATCATCGCCATATTGTTTCACGCGAACGTACAGAATTTTATATTTTTTTTTCATCGCTATACAGGAAGTCCTTGGCCAGTAAAACTCCAGGCAATATTAATAATCCCAGTACCGATAACCTTGTCGGCACCATCAGGCAATCGGCAGTAACCCACACGTCGCTAAACCAGTTACTCGCATGCCTGGCTACACCAGTCATCTCTAAGTCGGTAGTGATAGAAATAAAAGAGAGAATAACTGAAAAATAATGATATAAGTATTAACGTCAGACATTATAAGCAGTACAATAACATGGGAAACTCATAGCTACCCTCGCAGCATTGTATACCTTGTATACCTCGTATCCAGCCTATATATACAAAACGATACACTGTCCATAGCTATATATATATATTTCTTCTCGAGCATAGATAAACAAAGAGCACTGAGAACAGCAACAATAAAACAGGTTCAGGTGGACAATAGGTAGGAAACTGCAAAGTCGCATCAGAATGCATGCCTATCCGAGTAGAAGTTGTTCCTCGTTAGCGAATAGTTTGCATGGTCGGTTTATCCAGTTATCCTATGGCTAAGGGAAACGAAAGAGAAAAAAAAATTCAGGGCCACGAAGTAGAGAGTGAAAACGCAGGAACCAGGTGCCAGCAGGAAATCGTCAGATGGTTTCCCTCGGTGGTGCGTGACACATGAGAACAATGAGTATGGTACTGAAGGAAGGGGTTGATACGAGTAATAAGAGTGGGGGGTAAAAAGTGTATGTCGAAGAGGGGTGGTAGAAAGAGTGAGAGTGAAAAAGGCATACGTAGGTGGTATGTACATATATCTATAGGGATGATACAGGTTTAGGATGTATATATATATATATAAACGTAAGAAGGGATAAGAGAAAAGGGCTGGGATGAATAGGAGTAAAAGTGAATCTGCGCATGCGCACTGTATTCAGCCCTCTCTCTCTCTCTCGAACAACCCCTTCGCTCAGTAGACATGCGCAGTGCCGTCCCATTCACCCTTACAACAAAGGCTCTTCCACTACCTCCCTTATACATGGAGGCGCTCCGTTTCGCATCCTCTGGATATTTTGTTCACACCTATCATTGTATATATAGGCGTCGCGACGCCTGCGTACCAACGACCACCCTCGCTAGCGAGCAGCGATGTATTTAGCTGTATATATGTATACGTGAGAAAACCGTAAGAGGGATTTATAAAGGACAGTTCAAATGAAAATGTAGTCGTTTCTATTTACATAAAAGTATGTACGTGCTATATGTCAAATTAATATATACCAAGTTGGTACACGTGCTACGGTATCATATACCACGAGCACTTATGAATTACACTGTATCAATTGATACGCGCGTATACATGAGCCCACCGGTAGTGCCTCTTTTATACGTCACACATCTCAATGAGAATTTAATATAATTCATCTTTCCGCTCCTTATCAATCTTATCTCCGGTTCTTTATCACCTATCTCTAATATCTTTTCTACCGCTGGTAGGTATCGCATTTCTTCTTTTATTCCACCCTTGGCAGACGTCCACTTCTTCTCAGGATTTTCAAAGGGCAATTTCATGGCACACGCTCTCCCGTCACTCGCTACCGTCGCGCAATATCCAGTCAGGCAGTCAGGCAACCAGCATTCTTGGATGGCCATATTAGCGAGGCGTGAACAGATCCTGACACCAGCGCATTGATTTAATAGCCGATGCCCACACTGGGAACGTCCTACGGATATACTATACCGAAGGATAGAGAGAGATAGAGTGATAAAGAGAGAGAGGAGAAAAAATCGTACGAGGATAGACATACGGACGGACGTACTATGTACATTATAAGTATATATATATATGTATATAGATATGTACATAATACGTACGTACGTGGCACTTGCAGCACGCGTGTGCGGAGGAAACAATTGAACGTCATCCTCTTCACCTCCTCTTTCTCCACCTCGTCTCTTTCTCTACGTCTATGTATAATCCCCGTTCTCTTTCTATATACCTATCTATCTCTCTCTTTCTCTCTCTCAGTAAAGCTTAATAAGCACTGCTACCTACATTCCATTTCCGGTGACGCTGACGTCACTCGACAATCCGGCTACCAAGAGTGCCTCACCGTCCGTCGTTACACTCGCTTCGACTTCGTTCGCCACTTTGGACTTGTACCGATTAAACACGAGTTTGACTTGCACTTTTATTCCATCCGACGCTTGGATTCGTCGCGTGTCACACCTATGCTAATTATTATAATAATGCATAACGCGGACTCGTATCTGATTTTCAATTCGCCGGACTGCGCGAACCGTGAAAGCCTATTAGAAAGAGGCACACGCTCCTATTCGTGCCAACTTCACGTGGACGGAAGTTTTTAACACTAGACGGAGCATACTTCACGGTCATGCGCATTTGCACTGGCAGATGTTAGGCGCTTTCGTCTTTCTTTGAGACGGATCAATTTTTTGGCTCGATACGTCAATGCAACAAATGCGGGGGACTTTTAACTTGTTCCTTGTATTTTTTCCAAAATTATTACAGCTGGAAAAATCACGTGGTATGACAATTGTCAAATTTATTTATTTTTAAATATATGTATCAATATATACGGTGATTCGTATATATAACATTTTTCTTACGTTTACAAGTCAGATTGCGCAATGGTATAACGAGAACCGATCGTCCAAGCGAATCAGGTAGTCCTTGAACGACTCTGGACCCACGCGGGATATTTCTATGAGTGCTTTATAGGCATGTATCCTAGACTCCATAAGCATTAACTCTGGTAAAAGACATATAAATAACGTAGTTATATGGCGTTGCCTAAGTAAACAAGCATATATGACGTATGATACACGTGTATACGCGAATGGCCACAATTTATATATATATATATGTATATGCTGTAAGCACGCAGCCTCACCCAGCTCAATCTCAACGCGATTCTCATCGCATGTAATGTGTGTACATACGTGGACACGGCCACACGAGACATTCAGAAGGTTAAGAGTGTGCCAACTCGCGTAAAAGGTAGCAAACGTTCACGTCAGTACCTACCTGCTGGCGCGACGTTGACTTACATCTGTTTTGTCGCTTCTCTTATTTATGGTGAATTAATGACGAGGACCAGTGCTACGTGCGATTATGCATAACCGTGCAAAAATCATACTCGCTCGTACAGAGACGAGATAGAACGCTTGCGAAGCATAATAAATCGTGGGTTAAAATACCGGTTATTCATATTTCGCAAATCCACGAGATATTCTTAGAATGATTTATTTGAGCTTTTGACACAATTGTAATAATTTTGTTAAATTATCGGAATTAATTATATTATAAATAATTGCCGCTAGACGGTGTTACGCTGCGAATAGATTACTAATTGGGTACTGCAGTGGGTAAAACACGTAGAGGTATTATTGACCGATGAGAAGGTAGAGCGAGAAGACCTTGAATTTTGAGTTTCCTATAGCGGCCATGAGTGGGAGTGAGACAGGGTTATGCGTATTTATATGGAAAAGAAAGAGACGGCGATAAGGAGAATTTATTTCGGCATCCTTCGACTATTCTTTTTGCGCCGAGTACGATGGATCGGACGAAGAAGGTTTGGACTCGAAATTTTCCAAATTTTCTATACTGTCAACAAGTGCGAGTGAGACGTACTCGTGCGCATTTACATGCGTCAGAGAGAGAGAGAGAGAGAGAGAGAGAGAGAGAGAGAGAGAGAGAGAGAGAGAGAGAGAGAGAGAGAGAGAGAGAGAAAAGAGAGAGAGACAGACAGACACAGACGAGGTGAAGTAATCAATTTTTTTGTCATCCAATCTGCACCGTTGAAAATTGTTTGACGTACGCTTTTTTTCTTGCTTGTCACCTGCATTATCTGCAATTGTTAATCATCGCGATTTAAATATGTTAACTATTAAGTTTATGGGACTTTGAAATGTTTCGTGTGGATTTTTGGTAATACCCCAATGGGCTTTGATAATGCTTATTAGATAACACGGCATATCTACGTATGAGATTTGGCAGTTGTCGCGTATCGAGCCAATGAACAGTATGTACTGTAGATACGGATGGACGGACGGACGGACAGACCGGCGCACGCCTCCTTACTCACTTATGAAGTTAATTGAGGGCAAACGTCCACCGCGGTATACTGTCTAAACGAAAAACATTAGGTTCTATGGTGAAAAATACGTTTTGGGTAAAAAATTGACACTCATCGAGACACTTGAGAGAATTTCTTAAGGTGCAGCGAACGGTGCGTGCAAACGATAGGAGATGGATAAAGGAACAAAACAATGAACGAAGTTAATAGATTGATACGTTCTTCGTGAAATATATATAAAAAATTAGGTGTTATTAGGTAATTTACATAATACGTGTCTAATTCAATAATTAGTACGTACGATAACGTTAGGGCTTTTCGTATGTCAATTTTGTCAGGTACGAATATTCGCGGGCCACCACGTGTCTTTTCGATGACAAATTGACGAATAGATGGGACTCCCGATAAATTACGGTAATGGCGTGACAAGCTACAAATATTGAATCTAATTATGGTCATGCGCTGGTAATCTATTTGCATTGCTAAATAATGAAGATACAGGTGGCACAGAAAGGATCCCATCACCCCTGATTCTCGTGCGAGTGACCCATTGAAGATTATATGAATATACATGCATACTATACAGATATACATACACGCGAAAGAGGGGAAGGGGCTGAGACAAGTGAATACAAAAAATAAGGAAATTTATTTAATCTCGTATTTTGCAAAAAAAATTTAATAACTCAATGAAAGATCGTTTAAAGATCAATAGATCGAATGTCAGCCTGGGGGAATCCCCCGTTTATTTTGCATTGACTCAATGAAACGACAATCCTCATCCATTCACATGTGGCGCCAGTACAAAAATTCATATCGCTCGCTACGATCAATCAGGTATCATATCTCATATTATCATAGTCAGGATACATTTAACATACGAACGTACGCGGTGAACTTTACTGCATCCTTCCGTACTCGTGAAAGTTTTATACTTTCTTCGCTATGACCTTTTTTTCTGTGTATATACTCGTACTTTTGCTGCAGTGCATATACAGGTACATCGGAATGCAGTAAGGAATTATGCAATTTTTGGGAAAGGAGCCACGTGTTTTTCGCGACAACGAGAGCGAAAGCAAATCTCGATGGACACACGTGCTTCTATCTATTTGTATATACATGTATCTGTATGTACATATACAGTATAGAGAGGTACATAGGAACGGTGTCTCGTGCTGAATGCACATTCCGCATGCCGCGAGAGGGCGATAAAACGTATGCAGATTAAAACATTTTATTTGAATGATAATATAACACTTGTTGATGCAAGCGCGTTGGCCTAGGTTAGCATAATAAACATTATGTAGATCTCACGGGTTGTGCTGTGCTATGTTGCTGCGCTATCCTCTCAGTTATGTATCCATATGTGTATACTTGTATATATATAAATATATATATACACACACACTACATGCCCCATTGCTTTGCTTGTTCCCTATACCCAACAAGGCCTTTTCACCTTGTTATACCACATGGCTCAACTTCTATACGTTCACTGTCATTTCCCTTGCCTGACTGTACACCGCAACTATTATCTCTTGGACTTATTTAATTTTCGGCTTGAGCCGTAATTAATTATTAATTAATACGGCAGAGTAACGGACGTCTATCGACGAAAAGCTTTTGCACATGGAAAATTAATTTTTTTTTATCATGACAGCGTAGAATGCTTAACAAAAATTTGAGATTTAAATGTTGGTTGAGATTTAAATGCTGGTATTGTGATGTCATAGTGCCATGGTGAATTTGTTGTATTTTACTGTGCCACGTTATGCACTCAATTTTTTTCCAATTTATTAATCGCAATACATAGAATTGATTATGCTGTTTTTGTATGTTGACAAAATTTTTATTGGGTAATGACGAAGTTCAGTGGAATTATGCTGCAATCGAATTTAAGAAATTTTTTGTTGTCTGATGATTATTCGGTGATGCATACTATTGTTTTTATTGATGTTTATTTATTATAGAAAAATTGTCAAATGCGTGGACTTTCTGTTTTATTAATGATCTCGTTCGTTCTGGATTTGTTCTTTATTGATTTGATAATACCGCGACCTTGAACTTGATCCGGAATTCCAGAGTGATCACTGTAGTAGCGTTAATGGCGCTGCCAACGCTGCCGGAGCCTTTCCCTATCGTATTAACGTATGGAATGCGCTTTTGAACGGTGCCAAGTTAAGATAGCCCGAAGCTCTTGTTTCTGGTGCAGCGGGTGAGGTTCCTTTCTCGAGTGAGCGAATTTATAACTCCTGGCGCGAACCTTGCAAATTTCTTGGTTAATTGGACGGCGTTAGAGCGGAGCACGTTGAGAGGAGGAAGAGAGAGGAAAATGAGAAGAGATATATTTAGGGAGGAGAAAGAGGGGTTATGTAATTGGTTTACAAAGTTCTACACCAAATTACGTACAAACGATCGTTTACTCATTTTTACATGTAAATACAAATTTTCAGGCATTCATTTACACGGTATATCGGAGGTAGTCTATCCGGATATACGTATTGATTATTCTACTTCCGGGATGCTGGATAACGATTCAACTTCGACCTGGTATTTAACACTGGGAGCAATGTTATTTTATTACACGACGATTCAAAATGGTCGCTCTCGAGATAAGTAGAGAGGTTCGCTCATAGACCCGCATCGTCACTTGAGGATAAGTGACTACGATAATAGGATCTATGACACGCACGACGCACACGTAACTCGGCGACACTCGCTAAAAATAATGTTCAATTCAGACGTAACTGCACCTTCGACCCTGACCCTTCAGGGGCCACTTCGTACGCGGACCTTTACCTACAGCCGGCTCCGGATGCCATTTCCAGCCTGCGTTTCGCCGCAATCAGATGTAAATGCGATGCAAATTTCTACGCCACATTGTAGAGAACCACGGAACACAGGTACGTACCTACCAACCTACCTAACCAATCCAGGTATACCGGCACGTGTATCTATATCTGTATATACATCTTTGTATATATAAGGATACGTAGGTACCCAATGGAAAAGCAAACCGACCGGTAGCAAGCATTAATCCGAGGTCGACTCCTAGGTGCAAGTGGGTCAGAATTTTTCGTCTTTCTTTTGAATATATCAGATGTTCTGTTTGTACCCTTAAGTCAGGATTACCTCGTTGAAAAATTTTTTTTACTGGATAAATAACGACAGTCGGTAGTGAGCTTCTGATTTCGCACAGTAACCGTGGTCTTTGGGCACTTCCGGAAATATAATTCCTGGCCTGTTAAGGGTGCCAACTGTGGGTGAGGCTTTGGGGTATGGTGACAGGGAAAAAATGGAGAGCCTAAAGAATTAGCGGTTGGACGCGTGCATGTGGATGGGGCTGTATTGTTGTCCGTTCGTATTAGCCAAGGCTATAGGGAAACCCGCGAGTGTTTCATCCCCTACTGGTGTTTCCTTTTTGTTTGCACTTTGGGCCCCCGAGGGTGACGCCTCGATTAGGGGATGATCGAGCGGTTTCCTATTTTTCCAAATTTTTGGGCATCGCTGTCAAAAACCCTATTCCATTATATTTCTCTTTTTATTTTATTCTGGCATTACCCACGTTTACGAGATGTTGGTACCACGTGTATATCGTTAATGGACAACGGACATGTGGAAGGAAACAGGATTCTACGACGTTGTGATGCATCTTGGACCTCTGGCTATTAACTGTGGTCCTATCGTACTTGGAACTACCTGTAATAAAAGTTTTATTAAAAAAAAATGTACACGAAATTCCAAATGTCCAATTCACATATGAATTTCGAATTGTCTCTAAAACTTGTTCTATAAGTAATTTCAGAGTCAATGACGTACACGTGGACCTAACGGGTGGCCTTATTAGCCTGGGGAAATCACCCCTAATAGCGTACCGGATGATCGAGTATTTTTTCCGAGTTTTTCGACCCGATTTCGTATGGTCCGCACCAGACGGGACTTTTGATCGGCATTGTGGAGACTCGTGACAATGTGGCATTGTGTGCTGACTATAGTCTTGCACGCTTGGTTTTGTTCACCTAGTCTAAGCGTGTAGCGTATACGAGTGTATAGGTAGGTTACCTATGACCTTACGTGTTACTGGCTCTCTTTATGGGGATACACGAAACGATGGGGTCCAGAATAGCAGCTGTCCGCAGGGTCTGATGTCTGAAGCCTAAATTTTACTCTCTGACGTACATCCAGTTTATGGATTCTCACCTGAGACATACAAATTTTGCCGTATGATTCTAGTATGGAAACAAAAATTGGCAAATTTTCGTCACACGTGGTATTCACTTTTGAATTGTACGATGCATCATTAAGGCGCTATCACCCGTGAGGAAAAACATCTTCAGCAAGAATTTACGCTCTGGATGGTCGGTACGTTCTCACCTGTCCACATTGGAATCCCTTAGGGTGCGCGAAGAAACTTCGCGGTATTCGGAATAACATACGTTACTACTTACATACGTTACATTACGTGTACACATGTGCGCATAATAATTCTCTGGCTTAACGCACCGCGAATTAATTACTATGCTACATAAAACGAATCGGAGGAAGAAAGATGGATCGTAAAATTATGGATATCCCTAACCGATTACTAAATACCACATACCATCTCACTCAGTTAGTCATTAATTTCATGAGAAATTGCTCAGCATCTTATTGACCATTGAGTAGGCAATAATTTTTCAAAAATATATCTTTAATATCACTCGCAAGTCTCAATTTTCCCAACGGCCATTTTTTTCCTCTCATTTTAAACCTACAACCAGACCACTAGCCAGCATCCATATGTACCCTGCAGGAGGTCAGGATACAAGAGGATCCGCAGCATCCAGTTACAATGTAAAACTACATATAGCATAGAAGCACATAGACAGTGCAAGAGATAGAGAGAGAGAAAGTAAAAAAATATTCCAAACACACGGACGGTTTATAATCCAAAAAGTTAAGATCGGTTCACAATGTATCTCACAGAGCGTAATAAGGGTGAAGCTTCATAGGGATTATCTCTCTCCAGGATACCAGGTAAACACATCAGTGGTATTACGGGTCTTAAAGACCTGGACCAATAGCTAAAGAGGATCGTGTCCGGTCTAGCGTCGATAAATTCATCTCTATATATCGCACGATGTGAACGAGCCTTTAAAGAGGCTGGCGCGCGCCACGGAATCCTTATTACAAATTGCAACGTACCAAGGAGACGCGAAGGCAATTCATCGGGCTCGATTACACGTGGATTGATTACTATCGCGTATCGCAGTCTTGGCCGCGTCTCGTCAATTAGGACAAATAAATGTCGACGAGCCAAGTTTTTCTCACGACGCAAGACGTCCGGCCTCTCACGGCTTCGTTTCAGCGGTTTTAAAGCTACGTTAAAAAAAAACACATTGACATTGTACGAATGGATACCGACCACGTATATTTATATATTGAAAATTGTATCGCATTATGGGTATCTGTATTTTTATAATATATTCTCTTTTTTACCCTTTTATTTTAGTTATGTTTACTTTATTCGACAGACAAATAACGCAGATTATACCATTGACTGATCGGTACGCTTTTCTATGATTAGTAGGCGAACATCGTTTAACTGTTAAATAGGACGTTTCCGTGCGTAATAGTGGCAATTATCATGTTAGTAGCTGTGTGCCTTAAGACGTCCCATTTCATACCTTTTGCCATATAATTATATCTCGTTAAGATCACGTGGTACGGTGCAGTGGGGTAGGGGACGAGATCGGTTCAGAACCGGGTAAAAAGGGTTGCCACGGAGGTATACTTAGCGCCGTACCGATTGGGCCTCACTCAGAGCTATCATCTCTATTAAGAGCCTTCTATTTTTCTTCATCCGCATCAGGAACCGCATCGACATGAGAAACGAGAGACTCGTGAGTATCAACACGTGCGACCGCATTTATGAGTCGGCCGAAATTTTTTTCTCAAAATTTAAAATGCTTGTAAAGACTAAGTGAATCCGTTCGGGACTGATTTCGTGAGGTTTACAAAAAATATAATCGGGATCGAATTTTTTATTATATTTAATAACGTTTTATCATATTACATATGAGAACCACTGGCGGATTAGCTGCACGAGGAGCAAAGGTAGGCACGAGGCCACGACTCGACAGTCAGCGAAGGTTCAAAGGGAGCGACTCTTAGCCTCTATAGACTATGGGAGCAGTGGATGGGCCCATTTTACTGAAAGGTTTAGATGGCGGCAAAGGGGTACCGTGGCAGTAGACACGTAGTAGGCATGGTTAAGGTGATATAGGAGGAGGTTAGAGAAGGTGGTAAAGGTGGACTAGCGATACCTAGACATTAGAGAGAGAGAGAAAGAACGATGGAGCTAGATATACAGAGCAGTCTCATAGAATCTGAGAAGGAAAAGAGTAACAGTAAGACGGTGATGGGGAAGATGAGGCGAGTGGGGGTAGGACCCAGAATGAAGGTGAACTCCACAGGGGGATATAATCCTTCGACTTCGTAGTCGAGCACGGTTCCCTTTAGGATGGTTTTCTGAGAGAAACCAGCCTGCCCTGGTTATGCGTTACCTATGATCCTGGAATTTCACCATCTTCATCCATACGACCGAAATCATTCTTGGAAGCTGCAAAATGGATGCTGCGACCAATGGGATCGTTTAGACAGGAAGGTCCTTTGGGGAAATTCAGTTAAATTTTTCTGTGGATACTTTCCTTTTTTTTTGTTATTCTCTCACGCCCTTGGATCGTATCCATGTAGGTTTAACTGTGGTGCAAAATTGCCCTTTGGTATTAGGGGTGAACCTAACCCTCCCCGAAGAGCATGATCTAATAATGACAGATCGATTTTGTCATCGCAATTCATAATTGCATAATACGTCTAGGAATGAGAGTCCGGGAGTGTCGCAGCTACTGGTTCCGCCTTGGATAAAAAAAAGGGCACCGCCTCGTCATCCCACAGTGATATGTCATCGACGTGAACCCATGAGAGAATCATTCCACAGAGCCTCACGTCATCATTGACACGGACATTCGCTCGCCATTCGATTTATCGTCGTTGGCTAATATCAGAATCGATCCAGAAAGTTGCTGGACCAAAAGATAAATATTCGTTTTATTCTTACGCAATATTTCTTAATCGTTCAAATATTTTTTCACGACGTTGCAGTGTTACCCGATAAAGTCGGTACAAATTTCGCAGCATCCATCTGGACCGTTTGGCCAGGTGGAATTTCCAGTTCCCGAAAGGATGGTCAGGCTAGTTTTACGTGGATTCAGTGGGAAGACGAGATGATACCATGAGAAAAAAATATTAAAAAAATAGAAAACGTACAGCAGAGAGAGATGAGACGATCCGACAGGTTGCATGTTGGAAAGAGATGAGAAGACCAGGTAGAGATAGTTTCACGATGGCAGGCCAGCGGGTGCTCTCGATCCGACTGGACCGGTTTTGCCTGATTCCCTAGGAGTTCTAGCCTTCGGGACTTCAGGAGGTGGGATCTGCGTTCACTGGTTACTGGTTACTGTTCACCGAGTACTGGATTTCACACTGGCAAGTAGCATGAGCACGCTGCATGCCTGGGGACCAGAAGTGCGTAAACCAGGTACCTCATCATCGGGTACAGTCCAATTATGAGTTCTACGATTCTATGATACTTCGATGTACAGTTATAGGATTCTTTAATTACCCCCCCCCCCTCCCCGTAGGGAGAAACTCTACGCTGTTATTTACCTACCATAGGGGACCCACACGAGGTTTCATCAGATAATTTATTTACAGAGGACCTCATATTTTTTTCATACATTTTCATTATTTTTATTATTATTTTATCAGACTTTTTCTTTATTTTTTTCACAAATTTGTATCAGGCTCATCTTATTTTATCAATGATCATCTTCGTTCGATGTCTTTCGATCGAACATCCACTTTGGTCCAGACCTTTCTTTCACGTCTCCTTCAGGTATGCTCAATCGATTGACCATCGTCACCAGTGGGACTTCTCTCCGCGAAACTCTAAAGGAATCCTGTTTCGGGATCGAGTTTGTCCGACGTTGCAGCTTCTTCAAACGGTCCAGACTAGCCGTTGCCCTTCGGTTTCCCAGCAGCGTGTAAGTACGCCGGGATACAGAGAAGCGTGGGGACAGATGGGAAGGAAGAGGAACGTCAAACGAGAAAGTACCTTGCTAGAAATGGGGGTTGGTTATCCTGTTAGTAGGAGGGGAAGGGATGCTGACTGGTATATCTGTATATATCATATATATATATATATATATATTTTTTATATGACATATACCGTGTGCTGTGAACTCGTCAGCGACCAACGGTCAGTGTTTTGTATAGTCAGCCTTGTCAAACTGGACACCGGAGGTAATTTCAAATACTATTGAGCATCCCGAAGGAAGAAGAGGTTGCCAGATAGGTTGGAGATGAGATTTTGTTCCGGAAGGGATGCTGGAAGAAAACTTCAGCTGGATTCTATTAAATCTCGTGTGAATATTATTTATTATATTCTTTCATTCTTTTGGGTAATTATTTTGCTTTTTTAATAACGTTTGAATTTACCGCCATTAATGTCCACGTGGTACACTGGCAAATCTTTATTTTATTTTTTATTTCTTGGAATAATTATATTGTCAGTAAAGGTATCGGGCAGGCTATAAAATCTCTATTGATTACCACTGTGTCGACTATCTGTCTTGGTGTAGATATCGCTTGTCGAAGGAGTCGTTAAAGGTGGACGATTAAAATCATTAGTTCACGACAAGAAATGTCATCAGTACCGGACATTAAACAGTTATTAAACTAATCAAGGGCCAGGAAAAACGGTTGTCCAGATTCTCTACGTGATTCAATGATTTTTCTCAGGTATACTAAACGAAGCTATAGAATACACACGTAATACACCTGTAATCCATCTATACCGCGTTCAAGCTAATTCCTATCTCCTTCTCAAGAAAATGACGTAATTTTCCCTCAAATAAAAAAAAACTTTTCAAATGCCCGTGCGAAAATTACACAACATTTTTTTCTTATTTTCCTATTTGAAGAACAGATATAATTTTCGCGTGATATGCGTATCGGACCTTTAGGCAGCTAAAAAATGACGTAAGAAAAAAAGTAGTAAATGGCATCCAGTACAAAACCCTTGAGGACAATACAGGAGAGTGGCTGTATGGTCCATATATTATATGTATACAGGTATACGGCCCGTAAGAACAGCATCACAATGGCAATGATCTGGAAGGCGTTTTTCCGTGATAATGGTTATAATCGACGAAAAATTAGCACGGATAATGGCCGACGGCTCCCGTGAGCGGTTACCATCTCGCACGTACAGATTACTCACATCAGGATCGGTCTTTTTACATGGTTTCTTGGGCCTTATGTGTACATACATAGGTGTATGTATACTGTAGACATATGTATACCTACGGCATGTGAAACGTGTTCCGTACCCGTAATCCTTAGTTCACGTATGAGTATGCGCATGTAAAATATATATGCAGAGGAGATGCGGATTCGCTCATTGGTTGCATAGCGCCGTAGTGAACGAAGAAGCGGAGCGTATAATGATATTAATCAGGGCGGCGTTCAGCTTCCTTAAAATTGCCGGCAGGCTCAATTTCTCACTTAAAATCTAATTAGAGCTTCTCTCTGCGGCCTCCTCGGTATCTCCGGCCCACTCCGGCCCCGGCCGAGGCGGTTCGGCCGATACGTATATCTTCGCGTATGGAGCCGCACAAGCCAATGGGACCCCTCGCCTTGCGTCTCACGTCTACCGTAAGGCCCCGACGTCTCGCAAATTTGACCCCAGGATAAAAACGGACCTAAGCACTTTGCGAAATTGCAGTTTCCTGCTCGATTACTGATTATCCTTGGATATCTTACCCGGTTGGGCCTAATGGGTTGCCTCATCTTTGACACCGGCCCAGTTGCATGGGTGGGATGGTAAAATATGCTGTATTATCGTACAGACTTAATATGGGTTGATTTATTTGAATATTTTTTAAAATAATTTTATTATTATTTCTCATGGCATTTATTGTTACCGAAGGCGTACAGGTTTTTTTTTGTGATATACGATTCAACTGGTGCACGCATTTCTTATGTATTATTATGAGGATTACCGAGGGAATGGGATAGGAGTATGTGCAAATTTAAAAAAGAAATAGCGTCGATCGTTAGCGAGGTACAAATTTCACCATTTGCCGCAATAAACCTTCGAACCCTCTTGTAACTTCTTCTTATGGGAGGCATGAGTAATCGCCTTGTTAGCCCTTATGGCCTATAGCGTTCATACTCACTCCCGTGGGATGGAAGAAAAAAAGGCGAAACATTACAAGATACGCCATCGACACGGCGTAAGGCCCAGTAAGTAAAGGACCGCCAGGAGGAGAACATAGGGACCGTGTGGGCCCTATATCGAGTTATTCCCTGATTTAAGCTTGTCATCCTCTATCCGAGCGCCATACCGTACAAAACATATACACTTCATATACCCCGTACCATATATTAATCCACGCGAAAAAAAACCTTAAAGAAAAACCCTATAAAAAATTAAATAATTCCCATAATCACTAATCACTCTTAAACGTTTTTAATCACGATAAATAAAATTTTACGGAGACAAAATCTTCGTGAAAATTCATTAAAAAACAAATGAGACTCCTTTGTCATTCACCATAATAATTTCCCATAGGGCAGTACCTGCGTGTCAACTTCAACGTTGTACGCGTGTCCAATAAATAAGCTTCGTTAAAAAGTGAAACCACCACACGGAGCAGTACACCGGCTAAACCATAAAGACAAGGCTATGGTTTCCCATGTGCACGTGTGTCGATGGGATTTCCGTCTAAGAGAAATTTGTCTTTTTTTTTCTTCTACCTTTCTTCTCATTTTTTTTCTCATGGCTACCCATACGTACTTGCGCGTCTTCACGCACGCATAATGACTCTTCTCTTATCTCCTCAGCCTCCTCCACCCTCGACCCGTCTTGTAGTGATGTTCTGGTATAACGGTGCATACCGCGAGTGCGTACACGCACTCACTCCGGGAACGTTGGACGCAGTCGCGTGGCCCCATATCTTAACTGAACCATGGGGGTTCCAGGCGGACAGCCGATGGGGACTAACACTGTTTTATCGTGTAGCCAATTAATAATCCTCTCCTCCAAGAACCCAGTGGAAGATCTCGCTTTAAAGATATCCTCGAACTCTGCGAGACGAAACCCGGGACCCCATCGTCTTATGGGGGAAGACACTCTTCGGCGATATTATTCAACTGATACTCATGGGGATGATATGGGAAAGAGTTTGGGGAGCAAATTTGTAGGATTGCGGAATTATTGACTTATCGATATATCCTTTCTTGCAAGTTTTTTGAGACTGTTATTATTATTTTTTTATCTTTTTCTTTTTCAGAATCCAGTGGATACTATTTTCGTTCTTGGGATGTCTACTTGGATGCTGTGGATCGACCTTAATGGTGATCGAGTTAAAGGACAGTGGAAGACACTTAGTTATATATATATATATACATGAATTAATATCGTGGTGAAGTTTTATCAGTGTTAATCGTTGTAGTGAA
This sequence comes from Trachelus iudaicus, assembly GCA_030142595.1. Classification (NCBI taxonomy): domain Eukaryota; kingdom Metazoa; phylum Arthropoda; class Insecta; order Hymenoptera; family Cephidae; genus Trachelus; species Trachelus iudaicus. The sequence continues at coordinate 364,322 of JARQTH010000394.1, read as the reverse complement.
GTGATACGTAATCAATAAAAATACACTATTTTATGTAAATAATTTTTATTCATTACTTTTATTATGATAATTATCATTTATCCTTGTAGATACTGTCTAAGAAAAAAAAATGTTGGCTAGATTGATAATTAAATGGATACGTATTTTATCATCGATACCAAACATTTATTAACTGCCAATTAAACTAATGCAGCGTACAACTACCTATAAATTACTATTGTTTTCAGTTAATTAATACCGCATAGTGGTTACAGTGGTACAACGGTACAGAGTGCAATGGCGTTTAGCTGAGCGCAGGTGCATCTAAAAAGAAAAGTAAAATGAATAACTGACCAATTAATATAAAAAAATACTATCGAAGATTCTATATGGAAAAAGGATTATTGGTTTAATATAGATTTCTCAAATATTTTACTTATCGATATTAAAACTCGACGTCGAAAACAACAAAGAAAGAAATAGGGAATTAATGAAATTCAAGAGTGTGACCCAAAGTGTCTCGTTTTACGAATTGGAATCTATTGGCATTTAATGGGAAATACAAATGGCGCTAGCACTACAGTGTAACAGTCAAGCCATTTCACTGGCGTAAAATCGCGCGACCGTAAAGAAAGTCGAAACGATACGAAACAGAAGGCGCTTCTTGACTCTCGCCATGAGAGGGTAGTAGCTACGTCTAAGCGTCGCGACGCCGGTGCATGGGGTGGGGGGGATCTAGAAATGGCAAAAAAAATAGCTGGCAACTTGGCAATAAAAAGGAACGCGTTTTGAATGAATAGCAACAGGGTGAAAAAAAAATTTCAGCAATATTCAGCATCTGCTATCTGTAATTAACGAAAGGGTTTTTATTTCTGGCCCCCGGTCCGACGTCTACGAAGAGTTAAACCGACGCCGACGCCCTAGCAGTCGCCACACCCGTTCGCAAAGCGTTTGATTTATATACGCTCGACGTAACAATGTTTTTTTTTTCCTATTTCTCTCGCTCTCTTATTTTTCATCTCTCTCTTTTAATTCCAGCGCAAGTGTCACCCTGTTTTCTTCTACTGCAGTTACTTCACCCTTTAATTTCTTTTTATGCGTAGACTCACTGCATAGCTATAGATATAGTTTATGGACTGGTTCCTAGGATTATTATTATTATTTCTTGAAAACTTATTCCTCTCGACCAACCCTCCCCTCTTCCCTCGGCGAAGGACGCCCGCGGCACTGGCCATTCCTCATTTTACAGGCAGGCAAAAGTTCTTCAATCTTCTGGCGAGGGTAAGAAAAATAAGATGAAGGGGATGAAAATGGTAACCACCTAGGAAAGAGGTAAGAGAATTTTACTGGGTTTTCTCCTGGTTGCATATAACATATATTTTCATCCCTATCCTCGTCGCAAGGGCGACGATTTTCGAAATTGTGTCATAAGATCCATCGACCTATTCCTGATGGGGTTGTGGAGGTCGTCAGTATGGGGTGAGGGGTGTCATGGGAGCCAGGACTGGTCGACTCACACTTAACTCGGGATTTGGGACTCAGGGGGTAGTTAACCCTCGGGATGGGTTATGAAATGACTTTATGGCAGATCAGAGGCTTGCTTTAGATTGCGTAAAGGGGTACTGGGCTTGAGACCCGTTACATCTCCACACCACCTCCCTCCCCGTACCCCTGCTCATCTCTGGTACCCCTCACACAGGGGTGGTAGGGGGAGGCAGTGACTGTCGAGGAAACTCCGGGGTGACAACGACTGTGGTTAAGGTCGACATCACACTGAGTGAATTACAGGGAATTGGTGAAATCACCAGCAGCCATTTGCAAGGATACCTAAAAACTGGTTTAATTATCAGATTTCCAAATTTCTCAAATCGATTCAAAGTAAAAATAGCTCTTAACAAATTCAAACTTCCATTCAACTGCATTTGCATTTTGTTGTTATACTCTCAGAGATTCATATACCTTCCATATGTACATTATTTAAAATTTACATAATCATCTCCTAAAGAAAAGTTCTTAATTTAAAAAAAACAGCAAAAGAATTATTCCACCATATTCACCCCCTACGTTCACGCAAGTAAACCGAAGTCCAGTGCCTCGCGGAATATCCATTAGTAACAAGGGTAGATTTGAGCACCTCTGTATAATTCCACCTAACGTGGGGTGGCTAAAGCTGACGCAGTGGGGTAGGTGGTCGTGCTATGCCCAGTAGCCAATTCCCGGCTCTGGGCTCGACTCGGCGGGTCCATTCATCGCCGAGCACTACGTGACCGGTTTACCAATGCAGCTTTCTACACCACATCACATATCTATCTATACTCTGTATGTATATATATACACACATACAGCATATATACAATCAAAGTATTATATATATATACGCATAACCCAGTATCTATATACATACGCCAAACAACCCCTAGAGTCATATCGACCAACGCGTCGGGGTCCCAACTCTACTTTCTTCATCCTTCCTGGAAGAATCGCCAAGGTTTTTCGCAAAAGATTTCCTCTATGATATCTCCTGGAACCAGGATTTATATTAGGTACGTATGCGTATATATATATGTAGCACACATATGAGATTTGACCTCTGAGATGGTAGAGACCGTAGAACCGATATGGAGTGGTAGAAATGGTAGCAGCTAACGGTAGCTTTGGCTCGTTAGTAGACAGGAGAGAGAGAGGGTGAGTATTAAAAAAAAAAAAGAAGGAACGAGAATAAAAAATCAGGCCCCGATGACGCAGTGAGAAATCGAGTCGGTGAGGCCCTCCTGTCGATCATTCGGTTATGTCTGATGACATGTTAATATATGGATGCGTAGTACCTACGGGCTAAGTGAAACCATATACATAAATGTCCGGGGGAGGTACCAGGAATGGTACCAGGTTACGGGACACCACGCCACGAGCTTGGTCAGGACGAACAGCAGGGGCCCGTAGGCCCGTGGCGACGTCCCAGTCATTGTCGCCCTGCCTTCTTCATCTGCATACAATGCCGGAGACATCCATGCCTCTCCAGGACCCCCATATCATCGGAATATAGTTAATATGGCCGCCCGTCAAAATTACCCGAAAGAGAAACAGCCTGGTGCCTTCTTTTGGGTCTGGTACCAGACACGTATGGTAACTTGCTATCGGTACCTGGGTCTTTGGTACTGATTACGGATGTGACTGGATTTTAATAATGCACAGTAATTTTTTGAAATTAAATACAGACTAGTATCAACGAATAAGGCCCATTCTGGGGGAACTGTATAATTTAATTTCTCGGGGTACCAAAGGGGGGTTGGATAAACTGCGGATCATAACTGTTAGTTCTGCCTCGTTTCTAACTGAATAGTGGTAACAGTTGCGGTTTATGAAATTAAATCGGTCTCGACGACCGAAACGTGCGACACACTCTCTCCCCTTAAATTTCTTCAGAAGGGGGCGGGAGCGGACGAGGAGGAGTTACTTAAAGGGTGTTTCAAAATTAATCTTTCACTGAGCGTTATGGTCCAACGCATAGAGAAATTTTGAATACATATGTATATATTATTCAATACTTTTTTTACATGTAGACTTAGGCATATATATACTCGGATCATTGTAATTACCCCACAATTAATTTTCTACGTGTATAAAAGAGTATAATAGATTTTTAAACGTCCTGTAGGGGAGCGCTCGAGCCACGCGTAATATCCGTCTCGACTGTAGCCACTTTTATCTCTTCTATTAACCCCACGAGGTAATTAAATTAAATGATCCACGGGCTCTCAATCATCCGTCGACGCTATCTTTCATATTCTAAGTATCTATTTACTACTGGCACAGAGTGCCGAGGGATTTTGTGGACGACCCCTAACCTGACGCTCGATGAAGTCACGTGATATTTCATCCCCAAAAGCGCTAAGAGGCATAGGAAATAAGGGCTGCTTATACGCTTAAAGGGTAGGAATTTTTTGGTATCTACCGGGTGACTCGTTAGCCTTATCGCAACCTGTATACAAGAAATTCCTGTAACTTTTGAATAGCGTGAAGATCAGCACCGAAGTTAGGCGCTTGTTGGCAGTATATCAGAATGTTCCAACCCCCTTTCAGAAAGGGGGGGCTGGTATGCCGTGCGCGGATATAGCGTTGCGCTGCACACGTGTTAGATAGAAGGGTGGCTGGCTGGTTGGCTGAGAAGCTCCCTAGGGAGTTACGTACCATTTTGCATAAATCGCGAGACACCCCGTCGTAGCAGAACCTCAGGGAGATTCTGAAATAGGTTGAGCCGAGTCGCTGTACGACGTCGACGTAGAGAAAGCCGAAGGGAGTCGAAGAAAAGGGAGGAAAAAAAGGGAAGGGGCTGAGGAGAGAGGGATGGAAAAAAATTATACCAAAGGTGGTATAAGGTAGACATTCGATTTTGCGTAGGAGAATCAACCCCCTCCTAGGCAGGTTTTGGTATAAGGGGGTGAAAAAAAATGTAAGAAAAAATCGTTTGCGATATTCAATGGAAATATCGTTCTGGCGATTCAACCCTGTAGGGGTTACCAACCCTTGAGAAATATTACAAAGGAAGTCCCTGAGGATCTCATGGGAAAAAATGAATAGCTGTTACTGCAATAACCCTGTTATGTTTTCCCTTAAAACCTTAACGATCCGAAAGGCCCTTCTAATTATACCTCGTCATTATTATTATTACACCTCTACAGAATATTTCCTAGAATAAATCCAATTTGTTTTGCATGATATTTTTTCAAAATTTATAAAAAATTAATCAAGTCACTATCTTTCACGTAGAGGCAGTATCCACCAATGTACACACTGTGAAGCATAAGTACAGTGTATAGTACGATTTGGAAACCATAGAGAAGAACTGAACATCCCCTAGTAGCCACGTCTGGGTTTAAGCTTAACAATAACCACAATATGCTCGCTCTCTTGGTAACAGGGCCGTATTGTTTTATAGCCAGTATGATAACTCCTCCACAGTCAGGGTAGAGAAGGGGAGGAGGAGAAGAAGAAGAAGAAGAAGGGTGGTGGTAGAAAATATAGAAGGGCAGGGCCGTATATCGTGGTAGTGTAAAGGCCTTGGAATTGGGGGATGGGAATGGAATGAAACGGAACAATAGCTCAGGGTGTAGTTAATGCTTATGCTTTTGCAAGGTTGGTTCATTGGATCGGCCGTTATCTACGTGCCTGGTATCAAATACTATCTCGTTCCAGCATGCGTTATCTGTGCCGTACCACGCAGATGAAATAGTCGATTTTATATAAAAGTCCTTGTATATGTATATCTTGAATTAAGTATCTATTCAAGTTATCGTCTAACGTGACGTACAGAATGTTATTATGGTATCAGACTGATCAACCTTGAAGATTAAATCTAATTATTTTTTTTCATGCGTCTAGCAAGACTTTTGAGAACTCAGGTGCATCCTGGGCTGACTTGGTTCATCCAGCTATGGTTCGCTGAGCAAGGTAGGCAAGGTAGGTAAAAATAGGTACGTATGTAGGTAGGTAGGAAGGCTTACGCAAGCCTCATACCTATAAGTTAAGATTAACCTTGCTTAGCGGTCTCTGCTTGGGACTGGGGACAGTCGGGACTGGTCGGGTAACGAATGAGGACATTTGACGGGATTAATTTATGTCCAGTTTGGTAACCGAACGCATGAAACGCCCAAGAGTCTCGTTGGTGAAGGGAAGCGGAGTGGCGGGGAGGGGTGGATCGAGAGCGAGAGAGGAGGGAAGTAATCCTTCGAAGAGGAGAAAAAAGAGAGGAAAAATGAAAGGAAGAAGAACGTCTTTCGTAGGTAGATGAGAGGAGTCGCAAGAGAAGTTCACTGGAAACATCGTTTTTAGGAAATACAAGTTTCGCCTCTTGAATTTTTTTTCATCTTTTTCCTTAGTCTTCTCTTGACTTCTTTCTCTTGATTACCTACTTTTCCGACTTTTTTTTTTCGTCATCCTTGGCTTCACGCAGTCTCTGGCTATCTTGACTTGAAAATACGGCTTAAAGGTGTCACACCCAAACGACAGTAACCGAGGATGCACGAGTATTTCCGAAGCGTGTCTAAGTCTCTGGTACAAAATTTTGGATAACCTGGAATTCTTGTGTGCACGAGAATCAAAGCTCGGTAAGACATTGTAGGTACATTCAGGCCATTGAAGGTGGGTTGATTTAATTTTTGTAAAAAATTGTTGATTTAATAAAAAAATAAAAAAATGGTCGAATCTAACGTTACGTCACGAGAAAGTACGCACAGAGGAAGTGCATCCTGGCATCGGTTAAACTCACGATTTTATGTGCATTCCGACACCATGCAGCCTCATCCAGCCGAAATCCCCTTTTGCTCCGGGACCGATCTTCCCCGCCCATTCCAAGGGATATCAGGTTTTGGATCTGGGATTTGATTCCGGGACTAGGATGGTTAAGGTTTTTCTAGGTCCCTGCTGTGGAGGAGGCGGGTACCTGACCGGTGTCTTTGCAGGACACAAGAATCCACACTAGACTAGATAGGATTATATCGAATCCAGTATACAATACAATATACAGATATATCTCCATAATAACAAAAGGAAAAGAAAGACCCTAACTACCCATAATCCATCTATAACAATTAAGATAATAAATGAACGATAATAGGATATCCATTAAGAATCAATTATTATCATGGATTCTCTATTGAATAAAACTATTGTGTACTATTATCCTGTTTAGCTTCTGTACAATTATATATTCACGTAGGTTACGTCCTTCGCCAGCAAGGATCTCATTAAAAGGACAAGAAGTTGGGGGCGCGCGATTTATTTATCGCGCTCACAAAAGATCTCCAAGGGCCAAGATTGGTTTTGTCCGAGCATCCGGTGTCTGAGGTGCCGGTGATTGATAGTGATTTAGCAGATAGCGATCGAAGCTGCGTGCACCTGACTGGCAGAGGATGAGAGGAGCCTAAGAAGAGAGTTTGAGAGGAGCTGATCGCCATTACCCGTGGGTACTGTGAAACGTGGCGACCGGAGTCTTAGGGTTCGCTACCAGCGGTACCAAAAAGGAAGAGGAGCAAAGAGAATAAATCTAGGGTGGCTCATTCGAGAGAGAAAGAAAGAGATAGAGATGAAATATATATATATATATGTATGTATATCTGTATACATAGTGAAAGAGAGAGAGGGAGAGAGTAAGAGCCGAACCTATTATCCAAGGTGGCCACGGGCTATCGAAGTCCCCATCTCGGTGTGGGTGTCTGAATGCCCTAAGACCCCATAAGTTGAGAGCCACCCTGCAGAGAAACCGCCCCCATGGAGTATCCACTAGACACCTCCTTAGACACCCTTTCAATTTCCTATATGGCCGATAATCATCTATGGATTCTCGTGGTAAGAGTGATCCTTTATTTATTTTTTTTTCGATAGACGGAAGGACATCAGGAGACACGGAAGAGGTTATGGCAACCTTAAAGCTCATAGGGGTTGTATAGTTATAAATAGTGCAGTACATGCGTGGTATAGGCATCGGAGTGCAAATTCATTCTTGAATTAAATTATATTTTATTATTTATCGTGCTTCGTATTGAGTTACAAACTTATAAGGCAACCGACTTCGTACAGGGTACGTAATGTACACCATGGTGTCGGAAAAGCAAAGTATCTTGGAGACTCGTCAAAGAAATGGCGTGCTATTGTTTCCCCGGGAGCGAGCTTAATCTATAGCGCTTAAATTTTCTAAAGTACCCAATCACTCGGTATTTTTATGCAAACCAGGGGCCCCCGTCTACTGGGATCAGGGCCGTACCTTAACTGCACAATAACCGCGTGACGTATGAATCCACTGGCGAAATAAACTTTGCGTGCATATTATTAGATGTTATACCATGAGAATTACTGGTCCCTGGTACCTGAGAGTCGAAGGGCCCCGGGTGTCGCTGCGGCTGCCTTTTCTTCGTTATTCCACGTGCAACTTGGTTCGAGAAAGGAATCATGTGAAACTTGTACAAAAATGGACCTGTCATACGTCAGCCAAGTTGCAATTGGTGGATCGTACAATTGAGAATTTTGCATAAGGAATATCGGTTGAGATATGTTAATTTAAATTAAGGTTGCGCAGGGAGAGTATGAGAATTATTGAGATGAAAAGATGCGAAGGGACCGTAGAAAATTTTGAAAGTTTTGGTGACGTTTTTAAAATGAATAAAAAAAATATTGCAGATGGGATTCAATCGTGGTCCTTTGACGGAGCGTAGAGGGTAAGCGCAGTATCGTATAGAGCGAATATTCAGCAGAGATGAAAGTTGGGGCCTTACGTTACGGAGCTTGCGTGGAATATGGAAACGCACGGCGTGTAAACTGTCCAATAAGTAAGGCCCCGAACATGGGCCTCACATGTAACCTTTTGCTTCTTGTACTTTGTACGCTGTTGCGTATAACGTATAATAACGTAGTATCTGCAGAGAGTAGGGATACCGCGAAGGGCCTGAGGCCCTACGTCCGCCGCCATAAAGAATAACCGAGAGACAAGAATAAAAGCGAGTTGACTTATTTGAACCACCGCGGAGTTAAAGTAAGGCCCCGAAGGAGGGGAGAGGTGGGCAGATATAGTTGGTATTACAAAGGAAGAGACGAGGAGGAAGAGAGGGTTGGAGCACACGCTTCGGAGTAAGAGGACTTTGGGTCCGTACCTCGGCACAGAAGCGCTGGCCGAATCATGCTATATTGCTCGACCTTTGTCATCCGAACACACGCGGGCCCCACGCATGGGCACAATCACGTCACGGGACATGTGTACTCGTTTCTCTTTGGGCCCAAGACGCGTCACGGGAAAGGTCACTTCTCTTTTTCTACCTTATAACAATCTCGTCGATTATCCTTATACGTTGCTCGACTATTCCTTAATTATGATGTCAGGCCCAATATCTTGTTCACATCCACTGTATCCTCACCTACATAGAATACCTCGTGGAAAACTTATGGAAACCCATGCTTTACCTGAAACCCCATGGATTTTTCTCTCCATCTCAAAAACAAATTATGGGCCTTACTTGACACAATGCCGCACGTAGTCACTTCGTGATGTAATTTTCAAATAAAAATCAAACTGCTCAGAAACAATATAAACTCAATGCAAGAACTGCACGAGTCCGTGACTATCCTAAGTGACGGCAATTAACATAGAGGCATAGATTTTTCGCGCTTCTCAATTCTAGCCGGTTATTTTTAGCGGCCATGTCACGTCAACCGGTCTTCCACAAACTTGTATATCTATACTTATATATAAATATATATATATATATATATACTTAAAGGAGTGTTCCACGTGTACGAAGTGCGACGCCAATCTGTTCCCAGCGTCTCCGGTTAAATTTTCAGATTTTACGAACTTCGATTTTGCACCGGTCAAACACGAACTGGCTATCCCTTTTAGTACCGTGTTCTTCCTCTTCTCCGTGACGAAAGCAACTACGTATTTTGAAGCCAGGGCCTCAAGTCCCCGTGCAAGACCGTTTTATCCCAATGTAAAACGTATGCACCTGGCGTCTTGATACACGTGTATGCGATCACAATGCCTACGTATACACGCACAAATTCTGGGCCCGTATTTTCTAGGGAGAATCGTGACACTGACAAGTGTCCCTGAAAAACGTCCTTCCGGCTGGTCACGTAAATTGTGTAAATTCATTTGCGAGCGATGTTTCGCACGTAGATAAAGAGAGGTATAGTCCAAGTGCAAAAGGAATGACGACGCGGGTAACTGAACAGACTGGAAATGATGGTGAAAAGTGGAAAAAATCCGAGGAAATAAAAAAAAAAGATAATTACATGGGAAATACACGTTCGCATTTTTTTATAACTATACATAGATACATAGGCGTTCAATCCTTTCAGAAGCAAAAATATTGATCTACGCAATATTTACATGCGCGCGAGCTCCGGTAACGCGAGATTTGTTTAATCTGTTAAGTGTTAATTTTATATAATTTTTTCCTCAAATATTGGTGGATTGCGAGATGGCTAGAACAGTAGAGGTCCTACTGCACGGATGCCTAAATAGCTGAGTAAACATAACAGACGTTCGTACATACGTTATACTGGCTACCACTACATTTCTTTCCTTCCTTCTCTCCTTTTTTTCCCCCCTACTTCCTCACCTTATCTACAGCCTACGTCAATGGCCGGCTACTGATTACTTACCTACCGGTGTCGCGGTCGAATCTATGATAAATCTGCGCGTGAAAGAAAATTCAGTACTCGATAACACACTGGCTCTTTAAAACTCGATATACATGTATTTTAAATTTCCTGTCAGTAATCTAATGGCACTGATTAAATGGCCAGCTAAAGGTACTGAATCTACTTTACCTTCTCCCGACAACTCCCACGAACTTCTTTCAACCAACCCGAAGGAATGTCCTTTCCACTTCACGTTATCTGCGAGCTCTTTACGCCTTGTTGAGTACGAAGGTTGGTAACGAGATCTCTGACATTTTACGTGACCAGATAGAAGAAACATAGCTGGAATTAAGATCGGTCGATGAAAATTGGGACTTAAAATTGTTAACGTATAGAAGTCTGGGACCTCTGTACGAATTATCTTAGAGCGAATGACCGATAACTCAGTATCCTTTATACAGTATAAAACATTGAGTTACATTGTAGAAACTGCTGAAACATATCAATCTACTGGTTACGCAATATTTCTGAACCGTATCTCAAGTTTTTGTGCCGTATGAGTCGTATGTAATCTTGTATTAAAAAAATATAAAAATTTTTCAATTTAATTTTTTCTTAATATTACTTCTAAAATATTTTTATACTCTATGCTGACCGAGCTGTACGAGTCTTTGGTAAGGTGGACAGACAGTTATAGGCAGGTACCAACATACTTGGTGTATAACGTGCGTACGTGGATATAAACGTATGGCATGGCAGCAACGTGGTAGGCCTTGTCTGCTTTCCGGTCCAGAGTCCTCCACCCAGAACCAGAGAGAGAAGGATAGAGAAGAGATATCGAGAGTAAGTTGGGTAGGTGGGTTTATACATGGTTTATAAAGTGAGAAAGATGTAGATATGTATACAGGTACACATATACAGATACGAAGAGAGACACTAGATCCAGTTGTACGATGAGAGATAGAACGAGACAGATACACCGGAGAGAAGAACGAAGTTTCAGTTTGGCCCTGGGGCTACAGACTGATCCTCACTCCTGAACTATACACGCAAGAATTCCAACCTAGCTGACCTAGCTTCTCGCCGCTACATGTGAATAGTCACTTAAGGAACCCATATTGGGCTTCCACACGCATGAAATCCACGAGAAACAGAAATTTCACAACGTCCTAAGGCGATCTTGACAGTCTCCGTTTTTACGTGGTATCCGTATACAAAGATTTAAGCACCGTGGAGTCCATTGAAATAGGTAGAGGTCGCCCTACCGAAGAAAACATTGGAGAGAGCGAGACGGACGAAGATAAATATTCGATAAAAAATTTTGTGGGAAAAAAAAGAAAAAAAATTTTATTCGATCAAGAAAACAATGTGGTTATGACCTAAGACATGTGCATTAACATAACCGAGGCGTTGGATGGTTCATATACATATGTGGTTTTAACTGGCACGCGACTGTCGGCTCGTAAAGGGTAGGTATGGTAGGGGATTTCGAGCACGCGATGTTTTTTGCCAGGGATCTAAACAAAAGCTTATGTCGTTCCGCCTTGAGGTTACTAGAGAAGCGCCATTTGCCATCACGAAGAGGAACGTTGTGGTATTAAAAGATTTTAATGTTATGCGGGATTCCCTTGGCTCGTGAATGAGAGGCATGGCGTTCTTCTTCCTCCTCTTTCTTCCTGCTGGTTATAGCAGTACTTGCCTGTAACTTGCTCACTTGCACAGCAACGGTTGTGCTCTCGGTTGGGCCTTATGCCCTCGCTGCACTCGCTCATCATGTCAGTCCTCTCGCACACGGGAAGGAGAAGCCGCTAGCCCACTTGTTTTCTGTATACTAATGAGCATGAAAATGAGATGACTGCGTTTATTTTAATTTCATCAGGTGCAACGCACTGTGGATACGTTAGGTGCAACCTGTCAAGAGACAACCGCGCGTATTACGTATAAATAGAAGGTAATAAAAAAAAATATAAATAATTAAAGCACGCTACCGATTTACAAAATGACGATTAAAGTATTCTATTTCAGGATATGATCGATCTTTTATCATATCGATTATCAAGTTCAGCTTTGATATTTAATATCGCAAATTACCGTGAGGTATCGAGCAGTCGACGAACCAGGCCGCCATTGCTGTTGGCGATTGCATAATTTTACTTGGTTAAGATGGTGATCGAGGTATTTAGCGACTCTGGGTAACAGGTGCCTGTGGTTAATGGAGCGAGAGGTAGCCAGTCGCCAGTCGACCTCGACGAATCTTGATTTGATCCTTCGGGACGGGAAGGTCTCGGGATATTGGTAAATTTCTTATGGCGCTGATAGAGCCGGGTGTATAGGAATTTAATGATAAAACTTTAGCCTTAGAGATATCGGGTTGTATAAACGGAAATAAAATAAACTAGTTTTATGGTAACCTAGATAAGACGAGTGAGAGGGAAACTGGGTGAATAATTGTACAAGGAAATTCTTATTGGTTATATAGCATATTTATGTATCCATATTACGTAAAGAAATAAATAGTACCCATAGTATTGCTACTGTAAAGTACCATTGGCTATTTCATAAATCAGAGGGTTGCCAGGTTTGCTACCACCGATTCGTTTCCTCCAAGGGATGATGGCGTCTGTATATGCACATGTATACGTAACGTTAACCCTCTCTTGTAAAAACGGTTAAAAAACGTCTTAGCTACCTCGCGCCAATAGTTACCATATAGGTGAAGGTACCTACGTACTTACCGTGCGGCGGTTGCTTTGCCTAACAATGGGATCCTGGCTCTGGTCTTGCATACGCAGATCCGCCTGAGAATCGTACAGCAGGGCTACCAGCATAAGATAGACGAAGGCTTTTTACGTATGCAGACGATTGTCTCGTATGGTGGGGCAGCCACAGTGCCCATGCATAAGGGGTGGGACATGGGTAAAGAATGAAGGAAGGAAGTAAGGAAGGACATATAGAGGCGGAAGGGTTGGTTTTGGGTATCCTTATGGGTCTATGCCAGGGACCATCTATCTATGGGGTGTGATCTCTCTGTCTTCACTTTAAGGGTCCACGGCGGTCTTCCTATGGGGGTCACAATGGTTTGCATACACTTTCCCATACGGATGACACCGTCTGGCCATGGTATACCTGGACCTTTAAATGCACCACCCTGTATGGATAACGTATGGAGATCTATGCAAAATCACACTTACCTGAAGGAAGGATATGTCCCGTCCCAGGGTCTCCTTTTATTATTGTTCCAGATCGGAAGAAGGGTTGCCCGGCCACCCTTAAATTTAAATATGCAACGAGCCAGGTATATTCAAATGGGCATACGTATTACCTGGGCTCTTCCTATTCAAACATTCGAAGGCACCCTGATCATCGAAGATTTATAAAAGCAATATGCCACAGGCTCCTTCTCTCTCTTTCCCTTCCGTTGCCCGATAGCTCTCTCTCTCTCTCTCTCTCTCTCTCTCTCTCTCTCTCTCTCTCTCTCTCTCTCTCTCTCTCTCTCTCTCTCTC
>JARQTH010000394.1:258582-350608 GCA_030142595.1 Trachelus iudaicus | reverse complement strand
CTCTCTCTCTCTCTCTCTCTCTCTCTCTCTCTCTCTCTCTCTCTCTCTCTCTCTCTCTCTCTCTCTCTCTCTCCTTCATCCAATCTCTCTCGTCGAACTAGACACCAGAGAACCACCAGCAGCGAATACTGTGGGAAAACCTCATGGGATAGCTGCTTTGCCTATCAGCCCGTGGGGGGGCATTAGACCGATTTATCCTGCGCTAACCCATGGGCCTCTTCACAAGGCCCAACCACGGGAATGGGTCCCACAGTATACGTGCGTATGGATGAAAAATCTTATTGACGACCGTTAAGCAAAAATCATCCTTCGGACCTAACGGATTCTGGGATCAGCTGACACTTTCGATGGACCATTTAAATCTTGACGTCACATGAGAACCAGACGGGATTTTAAACGGCTTTTTTTCAAAATCGGTTATAACATCTGTTACTACTACGCGCTTAGATTTATTCGTTACTCTAACTGTTTTTTCACTTACGGAAAACCTGTTGACCAAAGTATAGTGTATTACGGATAAAACAAGAGCATTTATACGCAATGGAAAAATTATCATTGTTCAACCGGGCTGGCACGAGCTACGACAAATTGTATTCCTGCTAATGTATTCTACCACGTGCTAATGTTTCCTCTTGTGATAATTAGATGCCAACCGGGTTAGCTGGCTGCGTGTGTGTCGCAGGATCAAAAATTAATGCAATGCACCGCGGGGATGGCTACCTAATGTCAGACTAGACATAATATGCAAATGCTGTGGTCTGGACGCGTGCGCAACCGTACCATCTCCTTCGGTTGTAAGTGGAAGATTAAGAAGAAGAAGAAGAGGAAGGAAAGTAAGAAATAAAAATGTAAGCATCTGAATTATACTCGAAGAAAAGGACTGCTCCGTTATACCTTGTTTCTGTATTATATTTTTGATTAATTTAAAAAATTTTGTCATTTCTTTTGTTTTCACTTTTAAATTTTTTATTATCTCCCGCCTTTTTATTCCAACCACCCCTCCCCATCCCACCACCATCTATCTGTCTCTACATCCGACAAATAAATAATTCATTGAGGCTTTATAATCATTATGCTAATCTATGAACCTGTTACTCTGCAGCGTCGTATGGCTCCGCACTTCTCAATGGGTCCGTAGACGGACTGTAGGCGAGATGCTACTTCACTTCAACAGCTGACTGATTCAATGACTGATCGGATGACCGAATGAATGAATGACTGACTGACTGACTAACAGAGACATGGTAAACCGTAACGTTGCACCTTGCGCTCCGAACTGTTTCCCTGAAGCAGACTCCACTTTTCGGATGAGTTCCAGGGAATTTTATGCTGCAGGTGTCAAACGGGTCTCTATTGTAGAAAAAGACTGGTTTTACCATTTCCTCGTGAAAAAGCTATAGGAGACAATTTTTTTCAAAGGATTTCTCAAGAGGTTTTCATGTCACATAAATTATGTAATTGGATATGGATGCTGGATACTTGTATAATATTTTCTAGTTTACCTATAACAAAGAAAAAAATTCTCTTGATATTAACGTAGATACCTTTTCATGCCCGATGTGTGGTTATATAGGTAGTCCTGTGTATCTATATACCCGGAAATCAACAAGTCGCCATCTTATCAGGTTCCCCAGGCTCGACTCGACTGGAAGCCATGGCGTTATTAGCATTGGTGGTTATCCATGGCTATCTAATAAATTGCCCAGGGGGCGTAAGTGCGTGTGTGCGTTAACAGTTAGACCCTGGCGCGACTCCCGACTCTCTGGAATGTCGACACACGCGTGGCATGCGTACGCCTTGCACTTCCGACGTCTTTCATTTATTCATCCTCCGTAGATATTTTTACGACCGTATGACAATTTTTAAGAAAACAAAATATTATCAAGCGAATGAAAACTTTCGCACGAAAAGTATCAGCCGTATCAAATTTTATTATTGTCTCGTGTACCATGTGACAATTTTTTTATCCCAATTTCCTTTTTCTCCGGAAATGATCAGGGCGTGTATCTGGGTCAGCTACGTTAGTAAGGAGCCTTTATATTTGGCGTTTCACAATAGACGTCAATGGTGGATACTTGATTCCTCTCGCACCAGATCTGATCATTCCCATTTTTCAAATAAGGCCCCGGCCATCCAATCCTGTCTTCTTCTTTGATCTCGAAATCCTGGTTCGCTCTGTATATAACTCGACGCCAATAATACAACAGGTAGAGCAGGTAGCCCAATGGCACCCTTGCACTTCTGACACCCTTTGCACCTTTGGCACTTCACTGGCTCTACAACCCGTGGGCCAATATTTTCGAAAAGGATGATGGGGAATGGTTGGCAAACTCACCAAATTGTATACTGTCTACATATGTACGCATTATATTACCCTGTAGTGGGGTACGCATATACGTAACACATACACGACGAAGTGGTATCCAGCTTGAGGCAAGTTAATGTGTTTCTTTTATTATGCAATATTCGATACAGCCTAGACCTGACCTGCAGCCCGGAACCGTTTAGGGAAATTTTTCACTGTTATTCAAACGAGGGTCCAACCGAAATGCACCCATCCGCCCAGACCCGTACATACATATATTGATCATTCTTCGATCAATGAATGCGTGAACGAACGGCTGTAAAAGAAAAAAAAAACCCTTCCATTTCCAACGGTTTTTTTAACTCCTGTGAGAAAAATTGCAGGTTCAACTAAAATCGTAACAACCCTTCTGAGGCGATTTTTTAAAAAATTGTTTTAAATGAATTTTTTTTTTTAAGTGGATCCCTATTATAATGGTTTCCCCAATCACGAGAATCGCGAACCGTCACATTCTTAAAAAAAGTTCCTAAATTGTCACCTTTAAGGAATACATATAGCTGCAACTTTTCACTGGTTATTCATATTTTGCATTAAAAAATAATCTGTACCAAATCTTTTACAAAAATGAAATTTTTGCTCAAATTTGTCTTTGAT
Source organism: Trachelus iudaicus (assembly GCA_030142595.1). Lineage (NCBI taxonomy): Eukaryota > Metazoa > Arthropoda > Insecta > Hymenoptera > Cephidae > Trachelus > Trachelus iudaicus. The sequence continues at coordinate 347,649 of JARQTH010000394.1, read as the reverse complement.
CTTTGGTTGAGCTCGAACACGCAAAAACAAATTTTTTAAATTTACTAATCATGAATATTAAAGTAACTTATCTTACCTGTGATTTTTTTGCAGATATTGTTCTCTCAAAAATATGACAGATAATACCTTGTAGTTCGAAAAGACTGATAGCGATCAAAAAAGATCCTCATATAATCCTAAAGCCAGTTTTGCAGAAATTATCGGTCGGACTAAGCTTTCCCTGTAGAAAATACTTAAAATCAAAAATCCTCCCCAAACACGATTAGTTACCAGCAAATGACTTAGATCCCTAAAGTTAAACGAACCGCCATTCATGGCCGTTTATTCGTCTGGTGCGTGTAAATAATACAATTCCGAAATTCGCGGCCGGAACTAGGGGATGGTTTATCAAAGTGGTAAGGGTGTACTGGTATAATTACACATGTATATACATATATATATATATATATATATATAGAAATTGTGAAGGGTTTTACTGGATAGTACGTGGTTAGGTGGGTGCGTAGGTTAACGCAAGTCTTGGTTCACACAACCCCTACACGCATTTATATCCCCATCCATATATATATAAATATATATATATATACACCTGTAGATACACATATAGCTATGTACTATGTACATACGTGTCACAGGATGCAGGAAAGAGGGAGCCAGACAATCCTGACTAGAAACGCCAGGGAGAATTCAGAGACAGCATTCTGTTCTGTTTGTGTTTGAGAAGTAAATTACAATAATTGAATAGACCACTAATTTCCCCGACCCTGCGAGTCTGCTGCCGTGCGGGTTCCGGGTGTGTATATGGGGGTGTGTTTGCGCCAGGGTGTCAGGGTGCCGGATACCCAAGTACAACTGGACGGTTTTACACGTGGCGACTGTGCTTATCAGTACACCAGCATAGTCGCATTACAACGGATCAATAGTAATTAACCGATAGACCAAAAATGATGGACTTCGATGAAATAATTTTTTGAAAAATTGTTCGCAAAATTTTTGAGAATCGAATGTATTCTTTTACTTTTACGGTAGTAGAGACATGGTTTTTTAGATTTACTTTGTATTTTCATTTTCATTAACATGACCAATTATTTATATCAGCTGGGCTATGGCAACCGATAATTCCTGACGTATCATTACGTTCAAAGGTTTGCTTCTGTAGGAAAACACGTGCCGCTCGTCCAGTTGGCAGGAATGTCACTTGTTTCCACTGGGTATATTAGCATTCTCTTGCTGTTTCTTTTTTTTCATTTCCTCTTGCTCGCCTTGTTTTTTTGTCCCTCCCTCTCGCGCTCTTTTATTTATTTCAACGCTATATAGCTGCAGTCGATATCGCGAGTCTGACGCAATTCGACAACAGCTTCGCGATAAGAATTCCGAACCTTTTACTCCGACAGCGTTTCCACCTTCGATCCTTCCTTTTTCTTTACTTATCTTTTCTACGACCTTTTTTTTTAACTTGTAACCACTGACACTAACAAGACAGGCTTCTCATTGACAGCCTTGGACTTCGCGCTCGACTTTCCGTCACATTGATTTTTTCTATCTGGAAAACCGGAGAGCGCAGTCGACGTGATTACGTAAAAGGATTAACAATTTTTTTTTCAAAAATCATTGCGCGAGCTGCACAACAAGCAACGGTGAATTGATGAAAATTTTCCAAGAAACCGTAAAGACGTCTTCCGGCGTAGCTTTGGGCGCCTCGCGATTCTTCGCGGCGTCTTCACGAAGTAGACAAAAAGTGCGCCAGTGACGTCAATGACTATACACACGCCGTGTTATTCCGTCTCTCTAGGAGTGTCAGTGTGGTTTTTAGAGAGACACGCACGGCATTGTACACAAGCTGTGGAAGCTGAGTTGTGGGCAGAGAGGTTGAGGTTGAGGTGAGCAAGCTACGAAGGAGTAGGAAACACGCTCCGGCGTCGACGACGTACCATCTACCTATATACCATAGAACACGAAGCCGACTGGCATTACCAAAGATTCGTTCCAACTTCCAAGTATTCATTATTTGTTTACTCGACACTTCTCGGATGGCTTCGGCCATTTCAGCGGCCTCGTCCTCACCTACTGGCTTCTACTATGCACATACGAGTACCCATATGTCATTTTACCTTGGTACCTCCTACCTCCCCTTCGTTGGCTTTTAGAGCACTGGGTAACGATAGGACATACCAGTACTTCGGCATAAGGCCCACGAAGTACTTCTTACTAGAAATTTTGTTATGGTTGGTAGCGAAATTTTTTTTGTTACTAAATTCACGATTATTAACACAGTCAGTGGGTTTTTTGGGATGAATAATTGGATCTGAAAATTTTTCTTCATTTATCAAAATAGACTATCACAGGGGTTATCAGTCTTCCGTTTACTTGGTCGAGAAAGAGAGCCAGGTGCTGGCTGATCTCCACGAGGTAGTCTGGTGGAAGCAAACGGTGCTGGTGCCAGTTGCGAATAAAAATGGTGAAATAGCGCCGGGGAATTCGTGGGGACCAAGGGTCCTCGAGGAGTATGGACTGGCGATTATAAAGAGGAGTAAAAAAAAGGAATGGGTAGAGAAGAGAGAGAGAAAAAAGAAAAAGAAAGTAAAGGAAACGGGGAGGAGTGTGGCCATCGTCGTTGGCTACGTTTAAAAAACCAGTTGTGCGACCCGAGCCGACAGCCACGGCTCTCCGGGGGCCTGACTGCTATAGGGCCCAAACCCAGAGAACGTACGAAGCACCGGTATGTGGATATGTGGATACGGGAGAACGTGCGCGTGGGCCGCACGGGGCCTCCTTCTCCGAGTTCTCATCCTCTTCAGGCTCCGACCTTCCTCTTCTTCTTCAGTGACTTTTCGCGGTCCTCATAGCAGCAAGCACGAGGCGAGGTTATCCCGAGTCCCATGTGGCTACTTTGAGGTCTGAAGTAGTAGGTCTCAGTTTGCTTTGGTCTGAATGCGGGTGAACTATATGTGGCATACCCCGGGACCACGTGCCCGACAAAGTGACGTCACTGGTGCCGGATTACGGCGCGAGGTGCACCAAAATTATGCAAATACGATGCAAATCCCGACTTGCCGTGACGTTAATCCGTGTCACAATATTGGAGGTAATTGGCCGGAGAGTCTCTGCCGAATCTTTCGATCCCTTTACCGGTCTTTGGACGGTCTCTTTAAAATTTTCAATCTTCAAATCCAAAATCTAAGATCCTGTAGGAAGTCCAGGCAAAAATGCCAGCATCTTCGTACCACGAAGTCCCTACGGTACCGAGTATTATCTCCAATTATCAATACTTGTAGCCAGGACTCCTGCAATGGGCCGGATAATTGATATGGCTGGCACGATGGCTGCGATTCATCGCGTGCCCACCCTTTTGGATTATTCACCGGAGAGGTGGAGATGTCTGCAGACAATATATACATACAGGATGTACCAAAGGTATATGGATATGTGAAGATGCTGGTACAGCGCCGTTGAGAAAGGTAGAAGACATCCTGCACGAACGGCAGAGCGGTTTCATTCATAAGGCAAGTCCTGGAGTCTCTGAGTAGCGTGGAAGAGTTATCTCTTATCCGTTATCGTAGGGTATGCAGAGATTGGTAGGTAGGCAGGTAGGTAGGCAGACAGGAAGGTAAGGTAGGTAGGTAAAGAGAGTGAGATAGAGATAGGGAGAATGAAACTCCTCCTTACCTCTCTCTCTCTCTCTCTCTCTCTCTCTCTCTCTCTCTCTCTCTCTCTCTCTCCCTCTCCCTCTCTCTCTCTCTCTCTCTCTCTCTCACTCTCTCTCTCTCTCTCTCTCTGCAGCAGAAGATCTTAAGAGAGTGGCCGGTGGGGTTGATGAATGATGGGCGGTCAGCCACGACTCGGTTAAAGTTATCTGGGTAATCTGAGAGCGAGGTCCCCACTGTCTTATGGCGGGTTTTATTATGGTGTTCCTACTTGGCAAGGGCGAGGTCAGGACGAGAGTTAAAGCTTGGAAACAAGACTGGGTCAAGTTGGTTGCATCAGAGTCAGAGAGACTTCACAACTGGACGCGTGCAACTGGGCCCGGTTGGAATCAGTTATTTCTTTCTTTAAGAATCGTATACGAGTCCTTGACCCACTTGGTACGGACGCCATAATCACGCCTGTCTTGTCTTTGGATGATGTATTGACTCTGTCGCTAGAAAATGAATTCCGCTCCCAGCTATACGAAGGGAAACGTCCTGTACCTCGAAATCCAGGGTCGCTGACAAGTACTAAATTTCGGGCTGTTATCCCATAAGGAGACCGGGAATATAGCTCAATTAAGAGGGAAACGTGTAGGGTGGTTTTAACGTGGAAAGAAAAAAATTGCAAAAGAGACTATTAGCGACATCTGTATATTTGGTAGCAATTTCAGAGCTACCTTGTAAAGGCAAAGGTATCGGTAAATTCGTGTAAGTCCCACGGCAGGGAGGCCCAAAGTAACGTAAGAATCTCAAGGCAGATGTTTTCGGCTCCCCATGGGTCCGAAGGGTAACGTTCGCAAAAATTTCTATAGAAATGGGCCTTAGTCCCTCGATACGGTAGGATGCTGCACAAGCATCCCATATTGCATCTTTGGAATATATACGTTCTGTATGTATATTGGTAATGCAGAATTCTACGTCGATTTTTATGGGAGTGTCGTACGTGAACTTACAAATATTTTCATGACCCATAGAGCATAATTTTTATATTTTCATATAGATATATATAATATACTACATTATATATAGCTACGGGTTCTTTCGATACGACTTTCGTAAAGGTCGGACATGACTCGGACAGGTTTCGGCTACCCGTTAGCCGGCGCCATACATGGCAGGCGAACTTAACTTGAGATTTTAAGGCGATTATGCTACGTTTGACCTGCGGTCCAACCAGTTCATTAGAGATCCCAGTGGTACGAAAAACAATGTTCGACCCAGCCTCCTATACTAGACGTATAAAAAAGAAGAGGCTATATGTATCTTTGTGGATTTAAAATGTTTCTAAAAAAAAAACAAGATAAAATTAATCGTGATCATAGAAGAAAAATTATCCTTAACGCATATATAATTACCGGGGTATACTTCAATAGCCGCCAAAAATAAAAAGATAATTAAATCCACGAAGACACGAAGCTCAGTGTCTTACAAGAAGATACTGCAAAAAATATATCCTAGGGAATCAAGTTCTGGCGTCATTCACTCCGCAAAATACTTCTTCTTTTTTTTTCAACAATAACACTTTTACCGACAACAAAAGTGCCACAAATCATAAATATTTTATGACGATATAAAATTAAAATAATTTGAAAAACAATCAATGTCAATTAAATTTTTTATTCTTTAATTTAGTCAATTGACACTGTGGCAAGATCAATTAATTAATTTTATTCGTTCTCAATCAATTTCCCCACTCAGTGCAATTCATTGAGCATATATTGATGTATCTATATATTTAACTCTATACAGATACAATACTCGCGTATCGTATTCAATTGTTACACGAAATACAGTACGAGTTAATGTAATAGATTATGAGAGTACTCATCACATATGATATCTCAAAGACAGAGATATAATGAGAAGTATGAGATATCTGAGAAGCAACGGAGAAACGGGCCCGCTCGGGGCAAGCACTACGAGTACTACACGGTTGGGACTCACTACGCCATTCACTGGGCCCCTATGAATGAACCGACGAACACACGATGGTAACTTTATACACACGACGCGCAACACAGAGACTCGTAGTAGGTAGGTTAGGTTAGGTACGTATCTGTACAATGAGATATTTGTATGTATAATACATATGTAATATGTAAAGATATGTATAATGGACTAGTACGTAGCAAATGTAAATATAGATATATATTTCAGTATTAGATATATTATAATTATGCATACATACAATCCAAGCGTTGCCTTATTATTCAACAGTGACAATAATTGATCTTCGCTATGAACAGTCCCAAGCGAAGATTATGGGACTTACGTTCTTTCTCTAGTAAAGATACCTTATGGACCGTAATAGGCTAAGTATACCTTGGCTGTACCCATTTCGTTACAGTGCTCCAGGTAACTGTCGGCGAGCAATCAGTAGAAAATGGCGTAATGATTGATACTGTATAAGTGGGATTGTTATGAGTGTTTAGTGATAGAATAATGGATATAATGAAGATTGCGGTATCTAATTTTTCGTAATTGATTAGCCAATTGTCACTGGTTATTATTACGTTACTTCGTAACGTAGCTGTTCGAATATTTCAATTTGACAGTTCATCTTTTATTAAAGGTTTAAAGCCATCTTACGCACTTTTCATAATCCGACGTGCAACCGTAATGATTAACACTGTTGAATCATACTATTGGGATGATTAATTGGATTATTAACTGAACGCAATGTGTTTTGGACGAGTGGCTACCTACTCATTCTACGCAAGCAAAAAACTGGTAGTTGGCAAATTCTTTATCAACGTCATATTGTGTCTATTTATACCCGTTGTGACGTTAACGGTTGACGCAATTGGATATTGTACCCTCGGAGTTACCTTTCACCTCAACATTCCTCGTCGATTGTTAACAACGGTTACATATGATCTCTTACACGTTGATAATGTTATCCTCAACGCACTTGCCAGTCAGATTTAAACAGTTGGCGAGGACCAACTGCGGGCTGGTTGATTGAACGCGAATTGAATGTAAGAAAAGGGGGGTGGTAGGGGTACGATAATAATGATAATGCTTCCGGCAACATAGGTGGTCACACATGTAAACGCTGTAATATCCTTAAACGTATCACGACGTGGTCTTAAGGTTATGTTTGTTTTTGATTCGTCAAGATTACTCCAGTAACCGATTAAAAGTCCATTTATTGTTTCTTCATCGTGCTGAGAACCCGTCTAGAGCGGACTTAACGTTGCCACGTTGCCAGCTGAACCACCTACGGGACCCGACAACAGGAATGCCGTGTGTTAAAATGCCTTTGCACGTGTGTTCAAATTGTACGTGGTGTTAGTGTCCGGGCAGGATGCGTAAACGTGCGTCTGTGGTTCTCGTGCCTCGGGCCCAGCATCACCTGTCTTCCTTCTCTTCTCTCCTTTGGTTTGGGCCCCCTCTTCCATACCATACACTACTTCTGCCGGTTACCCTATCTCAGACTGAATACTCTTCATCCTCTTCGGCGCTCTACTGGTCATCAGCCTCCATCTCCTTTTAGCGTTTACCACCACTGACCCCTCTATGGATCTACGGACCCCGAGAGACTCGTAGGGCCCCCGTCTTCTCACAGCGAAACCTCATGCATTGGTATTCTAGGTACTTTGGCGCCTCTTCTGTAGCCTTTATTTATTTATCTCTTATCTCTATCGTATCTCAAATTTATAAGATTCCAAGTTGCGTGCACGTGTGATATATCTATTTTTCTTATATCTTTGCCCCCTTCTCCTCCCCCCACTACTACCGTCTTCAATCGTACTGTACAGATCAGTAATTATACCTCTTATAAATACTGGCTGTGCTATTTAAATACTAATGCGTATAATACTATTGTTTTTCTCATTGATATACTGTTTGGGCCTCACGTTGTAAGATTGTAGAGACAATCGCTATTATCGTACTCAGCATGGCTTCTAGTCGTCTTACTGGGCCAGTCGCCTCTTTCAATTTACTTTCATCGTATGCGAAGGTGAGATCAATTATCTTGATCGGAATCAAACATCTCTTAACTGACTGTATAAGGTAGTTGAAGTTTCTCAATGGCTCGGACAGATGCGCTCAAAATTTCTCTCAAGTGTACTTCGTGGGGACGATGACTCTTATAAATGGATCAAGTTTACTGTTTTGGCAGGCTAATCGTTCACAGCGCGAAACAGGTCATCATTGTGTCATCGTACGGAGAACGCGAATGACTCGCTCGTGTTTTAAGATGATTTCTTACTGTTTTCGTACGTATTGTTCTTCTCCCTTTTGGGGAAAAGGGGGTGGAGGGGTAGTGATATGAAAAACCCGTTCGTGAAATTATAACGTTAGGTCAGGTTGCTGAGTGGTTGAGTATGGTGGACAGAAGCACGTGTCCGTGCTACTAAGTAATAATAAGAGATTTCCGTATAAGGACTCCTCTGCGCATGCGCGCGGGGACCTGCCTTTACGACTTGTGGTCTTGCGGTTTGCCGGTTTTGTGGTTAGACCGATTCGTTTCATCCCTCGACGCGGTTTTACTTTATTTGTCTTTCTTTTTTTTTTTTGGTTTACTTATATTTCCTACCGTGCAATTGTGGTTAGCAGGTTGTTTATACGATCTGCTAATCAATTTATTATATCAACGATTGATTACCGAGTAAAAATGGTTAAGTAGCAGACATGTCTGAGAACAGTCTCGCGTATATCTCTTTGATGGCGATCGACTATTTCTTATGTCAATTGAGTATCAGTCAAGGCTTTTTATCTATGCTTGTCTGATTGGAGTCTTATTATGGTCTATATCAAGTCGGTCTATTTAGACTGTCTGATATTTTTTTAAGATGCAATATTTTGTTGAAAAAAGTCATTTTGATAGAACTATCAAAATGGCCGAGTAGAGCGATTTTTGTCTGGTCCTGTTGTTGAATGGCTGAGTAAAGCGACTTGATCAGGCCTATAACCAGACTTCAGTGAAACGAAGAACAACGAAGACTCGGCTAATACCCAATTGAGATGAGATGCATTTGATCGAGGTCAAACAGATACATGGGAGACTATTTTGAGATGTTTTTGATGCTTAAACATATTAACACGAGGTATTACAAAAATCCGACAGAAATATTTAGTCATTACGTCATATTTTGCATAGCGTTTACTCAGTTATCGTCTAACGGCGTACGTTCAAATATTATTTCCTGACTCGTTAGATTTCAAGATGACTGGTACCGGTTGATAATTATTCTTGGAAATATCGAAGCTGGCACTGTGGAAGTCTCTCAGGATGGACCGTTTGTTTTCTGGTCCTCGGAAATCCCTTGTCTAAGCCGAGTTCCAGGGAATTAAATTTTACTAGTGTTTAATGTCCTTTCTGATTTTAAACTAACAATCTAGAGACTTTAAAATAGTTTCAGCCAAACCACAAGTATGATTGCGTGCTGTATTCTTTAGGTCTTTTCGAAGCTTCCATAAGGTACGTGGGTTTTACGGAGGTCAAGGGCCAGTCGGCAATGCCCTATGTTATATCCTTTACCTCTTTTGCCTCTTTTATATCCTATACTCATACTCTTGACCGATCCAGCATCCCTCCCTACCCTCCTGCCAAGGTAGGTCCCAGTCTTAGAAACATCTTAAGGCTTTCCACTGCCGTCTACGTTTCCACAATATATCCGAGCCACGCTAAGGCCCTCGACCCCAGAACACTGTTATGTGTCAGGTTGTATACCTGTACACGTGAATAAGTTATGGCCGGCCCCTATCTATAGGCTGAACGCGTGCGTGATCATCGTGCCACACTTCTCTTAACAGCGAAGAAGTAAGACTCTTCATAGTGGGCCCGATGAGTATTGGGTGATTGGGCCCGGTCGCAACGACTGGACCATTATCAGAAATTAATTGAGAACACGATGAGAGTCTTTGAGCTATTGAGCCTGAAACATGCCTATATAGCTCACTTCACCTCTGATTTAATATCATTGGGGCCTTGTGGTACTTTATTTTATGGATGATTTTACAGGCTAATTTTTATGGGTTTCGGAATACTTAAAACTAGGTTTAGAATCAGTTGAGCGTTTGTGGCTTCTTTTAAATTCCATGTACACATACAGCAATGCTTTAAGAATATTTATTTTAACGGTTAAATTGTTGGTCAAGTATGGCGGACCTTCGCGTGTTTACCACGAAGTATTTAACCATTTCCTTCGAAGAGAAAGGACTCACCTCCCTATAGACTCCCCATCGTGAACAGTGGCGAGAGTGGGTATATCCTTCTGGGACGTAATTCACGTCTGCCTATCTGCTCGCGCGTTCTCCTTTGCCGCATTGTCCTGGATCCTCGCTGGATGCTGTAGCCATCCTCCGTCCCGACGATCCTCCCGAGGCGATCCTTCCTTTGAGCTCGCGCGGGAGCTCCCGCATTCTGCGTAGCGTCACTTTATAATATTTACAGCCCTCCGCCAAATTCCTTCTACGCCATTTTATACGGTTTCGCGAGACTCCGACCATCCCTTATCCACCACCGCCGCACTCCTTGCCGCGTTCCTGACTCCATCCTCGTCCTGCCGTTCGCTCGACTTTTGCTCGATTTTCTCGTCTCGAGTCCGAGACTTGCAGGCCCGTATATACATGCAGCCTTACACTGTATATGCATATACATATAAGCTTCATGCTATATATGTGTAAGAAAGAGAGAAAGAGTCAGGGGCGAGAGAGAGGAGGGGCCTCAGGAAGAGATATCTTCTATTTGTTAGAGACCGCCGGCTTCTAACCGCGGCCGCTCTTATAAACCCCTTGGCATCGGGCCCCTGGACCCCAAAGGGGCCCCCGGGACACATGAAAGCCAAAAGCCGAAAGTTGTCGTTGATCTAGTGCTGTAGCGCGCGGTTAACTAGGTCCGATACTTTCAGATAAGGGTTGTGCATCGACATTCGACTCAGAGTCTGTCCAGCGGCCTCATCTATTATATATCTGCCTACTGGGACTCTTCGAGAGAAGGGCCTTACATTGGCTACTGTACGGGGATGCCCATAGAATATATTATTATAACTATCTTCTCGCATCTATCTTATAACCAATAGCGCATCGCATACTATGAATAACTATTGCAAAGTTTAATAATCATTTTTGGGCCTTATCCAATTTTTAATGATAAACTTCACAGTTTCTTTGTTGACTCTGCATTCCCAAAGTTACACCTAACACAGACTTGGCGCAATCTTTAGCAGCTTCCTTGAATATTCGTTAGCGGCAACAAGAGCGGCATCTTCTATTACCGTGTCGTCCTCTAGAAACCATTCGAATCTAAGGCCCCACGATCAGGCCCCATGTATAGATAAGAATACAGAACGCAACGGGGCCTTAATGCATACCGTATTTTCTTACCGAGTGAAACGAACCAACCGAAAAGGAGGACGGTGTCCTCGTGGATAAATCTATAGAAAAAAATATCTTTCGATTTTCATTTTATTCACTAGTTCAATTTTTATTATCATTTAAATGATTATATTGACACTGTTTTTATTTTATTATTTTTATCTGTATAGTCATTTTTATTTATCAACGCGCCAAACAAATTACTTTACAGCTACGGATACTTCAAACTGTCCACGAGTTGGCAATCGGCCGAGATCCAAATGATCGTGTTGTAACGTTCCTTCCTCAAGGCTTTACACGCAATGACTTCAGTATAGACATATAAAGTCGACCATAGGCGTCCTGTAGGCGTCAGGCGTTAAACGCATTCCATCTAGGCGGGCCATTGCGAAATCCTTCGAGACTGCCGTCTTGTTAGCCGCGATTCGCGCGTCCTTAGCTCAAGTTCGTGATTTGTCCCATGGTATTTCGTCATAAGTGGATCGTGAATGTAGACGGTGATATGGTAAGTATGACTTTATATATATAGAAATATATAGAAGGCTTCGCAATATTTGACGTGGATCTTACGCATTATTTTATCTATGAGCTATGGAACTGTTAACGGCTGGTTTTATATATATGTATATTGTGGCAGGCTATAGTACGAATATATAGATACATCACATGTAGTAGGGAACGAGGTCGGCCAGACGAACGAGGGAAAGTTCAATTTATGGTGTGATTTGGGAAGTTGGGACCAGTTTCTAAATTAAACTGGCTCGCGATAATTAAACTGTTAAGAGCTAATAAGATTGCGGTGGCTTTGTATATAGGTATATGAGGTATATGAGTATTCGGCTCGAACACCGATTGGAAATTGGTCAGGCTTGATTAGACGATTGATTTAGTTGTTTAACGATTCGTGGGTATTTGTAAATCGAGGGCCAAGTCGCGTGGTGGTAAATAATTTTGGTAAATTTTGGACAGACGATTTTTTCCCCATAACACGCTAGGGATTTTTTTCTTGTACGTTTGTGCCCTGGTCTTTACGTATGAGTAACGTTGATCAAGACAGGGGCTCAATCGGTTGACACCTTCCTCTACCTACTGACTCATCTGAAAAATATGGCCTTGTGTATAAGTACTTTTCCGGATACGTCATTAATTCTGATGATCGTCACTTTGGAATTTCACCGCCAAAACAAAAGGAGCCGTGTTAATATTTAAGTAGTGGAGGAGTATTTTTTTTTAACAGGGGCTATACTAAATTTTAGTTTTTTAGATTTTACTTTTTTTTTTTGAAAATAGGTTTTATCATTTTTCATGACCTATAGTACTTGTCACGTATGGCCCTGTACAAGCGGTGATATGTATGTACTACGGCGGCATGCGGCAGTAGAAAGATTCCAGTCCGAATCAGCCTGCTCATATAGATAACCAAGTTATTTACGATGAAAGCTTTCTCGCAGCGAGAATTCATGATGACTACAGTATTGTCGCTTAGATCTTCCGTCGCTCTCATGTGGGGAAGGCCATCGATCGTACCTACTACGCTAGTCACATATACGCAGATAGGTGGATACCAGCCAAGAAACGGACGCCGATAGTCCTCCGCGAACGCAACGGACTCGCCGATTCTTGCGTAATCCACAACGAGCGACGAAGGCAATCGAACACAGCGGTCACGGATCAAGTCCATTTATTTCATCAAGCTGATGTTTATTGATAACATAAAATAAGACCGACGAGTCAATAATTTCGCAATTTTAAAAATTTCAAAACTTTTTTTTTGACAAACATGAAAATTTTCAATAACCACCAAATCAACAATATAACGAAATTAATTGTCTGTGTATCATGGATACTCCATGTTTCCGTCTTTCGCAATATACATATATAGATTACAGATAAGACACAAACCAGATTTTTCAAAATGGTCGATTTGTAGATTGTCGTCCGTTTCATAGCCACGATCGAAGAACTTGAGACTTGGGAGCGGCTCCGTGACAGAACTGGTCTTAGAGCAGTGGGGCCCCCCAGTCATGGGTACCCTTCGGGGCCTCTTGAGTCCCCATAAGATCCTCTCCCCCTTCAACTCAGCCCGAAGCGCACGAACCACACGACTGACACGGCCGTGAGCGTGGCTGAGCGTCCCGACGGTCAGGCAGGACAGTGTATAAAATCCTCCAAGGAAAATAGCGTCGCGACGCAACAATATAACAAACAAGTCAAGTCCCAGAGAATGAATTGCGAATAAAAAAACCAGAACTCAGCATTAAAAAACACTGTTTCTTCACGTCCCCCTTCAGCCCCCCCTTCTCATATAAAAAATCTACGAGTAACACAACCGCCCGTTTGTAATCACAAAGCGATACGACACGCGATGATGATCATCCTCGCGTTTCCAGTGGTACCAACTTACGTACAGTCAAGCATCAAAAGATACCTGTGTGCATACAGTCACTAGTTTGAAAGCCGAAGGCCGGTCCCCGCATTAATAAAACAAACACAACATTTGACGCAATGCTGCATAAGTACAGCCCTGATACCCCAAGCGTAACACAGGTACGTACGTAATATATACACATATAGCAGTTATACTACACGAATTGGAATCCTCTCTAATTCTCCGAGACCGTACTACAATATTGATAGTCACACTTACTATATCCAAGATCCTCTCTCCCACTTCTTGTTATGGTGCTTACCGTTGTGCAATCTCTCAGAATTCTTCCGTATTATTAACATAGCGATTTTCACGATTGCCATTGAGGAAGGCGCGCGTGGCTCGTGCCACACCGCGTTATTATCCAATGCATTCGTAATGGGGCCTCAAGTCCTCTATATACTTCTACTTCGTTTCAGCCATCATCTCTCGCTCTTGTGCCTCTCAGTTCTCGCTAATGAATAGCTCGACGAGGGCACGAGACATTCATAAGCCACGTAGAAACACACGAGGCGCATACGTGGTGCATTATACGCGAGATGAGGTCGGGATACTTACACGGGTCGACAGTGAACGCTGGCTGAGGTTGTGAGCCTGAAGTTCATGTACGATGGGTACCGATACTTCCGGGTCGTACTTGTCCCAATTTGGCGAAGTAAAATAAATATTAAATTAATTTTAACATATTGTTTTATTATTTATGGGAACGTGCCATGGTATTGGTGAAACCACCTTGGGCCTTATTCGAAAGTCTGCTAGGATCCACTAATTCATTTTCCAAGGTATTTCATGTGGAGGATCTGGTTTTAACCATGATGACGTAAGGATCGGTTTATGTCACCTGGTAGGTGCTTAGAGACTTAGATTTATCTATGGCTATCTAGGTTTCTATATATATCTATACTCGGATGGGTAATGTATTTGGGTCCACTTGGGTCGTTTTCACACTGGCGGATCTTTCGGACGTTCCGCTTCCTTCTTCGGTATTTCTGGATGGCTGATTTTTGCTCCTCGTACTTCTCGTAATGGCTTCCTCGGTCGTACACAGATGATTCGTAGAGTAAAAGTCCCATCCGAATTTGGCAGGAAACGCAGGGGAGTCGCACTGAGGATACGAGTGGGTCGACAGTTGTAGACGCCCGTAAGCACTGGCATGCCGCATGCCCGTAGTGGCGTTGTCGGATGGAAGTTGCGACACGACAGGCCTGTAACTTGTAAGGCGGCCATCCTTGACTGCCGTGCTGAGCCGCTCATGGCTCACGGCTCATGGCTCATGGCTCATGGCTCATGGCTCATGCGTGCTCCGGCTTGAAACTCTCGAGCTATCTCGGCCGCTGTCTGCCTATTGGACTACCTGACTAGTTACTTCAATGCCTCGCTGACTATATTACATGCCTAGATGCCTGACTGACTGACTTACTGGCAATGTCTCTCATTGTCAATGGCGTCACGGTATCAATGACTTATGGCTAGAATAATTATGAATTTTTTTATAAACTTATTTTTTTTAGCTACTCGTGTTCAGTCCGATCAGCCGCCTACACATTTATTAATACTGGACTATAATTGGGTTATACAAAAAAAAAAAATATAAATAATCGCTGATATTAGCTGACTTTGAGCTTAGGCATTCGGACAGTGGAATACAAGGAGTTAGCCCGATCTCGGCGCCAATGGCTATGAGCGAGCGAACGAGGCCTCGGTGACAAAGTGAGCCTTGGGTGCGCCTCGTACGCAATCTACCCGGTACGCATACGTATGCGTAAGTCCCACCTGTGTTCACGTAATTCACATATTACACGGGTGTGGGACTTACGCACACGATTGGACGTCCCTAAGGCGACACTGGCAGGCGACACCATCCCGGCAGCCACTCACTTCACTTCACTTCTCTTTGCTTCGCCTCTCCTCACTTCTCCTCGCCCCTCTCCACTGACTGATCTCATCGACTTCACTCACTTCAGGATTCACTTCGCGCCTGCACCCGCTTCATTTAGACATCAGCTATATGCGTGATGACGGATCTGCGCAAAGCATTTTTAATTCCGTATATATTTTGCTTCTTCGCCCTTTTGGGCCTTATTTGCATACTCGCTCATCCGCAAGAGCATTAAAATTCACGTTAAGGGTTTTTGGGTGTTTGGTCCATTAAGGAGGCTGTGACTTTTTTTCTTTTAAAGTCGATTGTAATTTGGGAATTTGAACGAAGGCGAAATTGTTGTAAAGGGGTAAATAGGAATAATGTTTAAAGTGTATAGGGGTTCAGGAAAAAAAAATTTCTCGTGTCCAATATGTAGATACGTATTTTCCTATCTCTAATGGCAAGACTATTTACGGACTCAGGAAGTCTGAGGGATATGCAGATCGTATGGTAATCATCGGATGACTTATATATCACACTGCGTTTTAAGAATAATCTCCGGCGCCAATTCTATATATTATGGAAGTTCTCCGACGTCACCGTCGGTGGGCCTTATATTCCACTCGGTGCTTCGCTCTTGTTTCATTTGTAATTCTTTCGTTTTATTATTCTCTCGCTGCCGTGCCTTCACTTTCTACATCTTCAGTTTTCTCCTCTTCTGATATTTATCCGGGGAAATTACCAGCACGACTTGGCCAGACTGGCGCATCAGGTAGATATACATACCCACGCGCTGCGAAATTAAGCCGGACAGCCACGGCCGCGGGTCCTGCTGGACTTCGTTACGTTTTGCAAACTGGTTTACGTCCTGCAAGAAGGACGAGTATAAGAAGGACAAAGAAGGAGAAGAAGAGAGAAGGAGTGAGCGGAGGAAAAGAAAAAAAAAATTTAACGAGTCCAACCCAGTCCTGGCACTTTGGCCGATCTGTCCTGTTTAGAAGCAAGAAATTCGCGTAACCTCCATACAACGTTTACTTCATCATTAGTATGTACATGTATACACGTATGTGACACTCGTTCACGCATGTGTTAATAAACATTAAAAATTACCGGATTTTCCAGAAATTCTTGAAAATATTCGCCAACCTCGCCCAACCTTTCGCTTTACATCACAGCTTCACTCTGGTGGTCACTCTTTGTTTCTTGGTCTAGGAATTCGAAAATGTCGCCGCGACGCCGACGTCGCTAAGCGTCTAACCAGTCATTAAAACATGCGCGTTGACATTCGGTTCGTGACCTCGGCAAAACAAACGTTTTCAAGGAAACT
Source organism: Trachelus iudaicus (assembly GCA_030142595.1). Taxonomy (NCBI): domain Eukaryota; kingdom Metazoa; phylum Arthropoda; class Insecta; order Hymenoptera; family Cephidae; genus Trachelus; species Trachelus iudaicus. Next base: position 331,021 of record JARQTH010000394.1, on the reverse strand, counting down.
GTAAGCACGCTCGTGTACCTGTTTCTCTTACGGTTTAATCAGTTTCAGCGACTATGTCTACGACATGCAAACTTTTCACGTTGTATCACTGGCAAACGGCGTATTATTTTCATTAGTAGTAGTATTTTTTATTGATTATCTCAAATCGTCTGTATTATTTTATACAATTTTTCGATCTCTACTTCTATTAGGATTCCTACTTTGCTATGTCCAACAAAGAGGAAGGACTAATGGCAAAGGATGCCCAGGATCCAGAAGCTCTTAGATCCAGTGGCGCATGGCCACGGTCGACGGTCACGGCTTAATCGTCGACGAATTAATTATTTATGAGGCGTGTTTCATTCATTCATTAAAGCGAAGATCATTATGACGCGATAATGTCTTAATTAACGACGTTTAATGAATCCCTATCACGGGATCGTTTCGCTTTTATAATACGAAAGACCACTGAGTCTAAACGACGAATTAACCAGTTTAAATGATCCTCGTGAGTACGTGCTCCATATATTCCAAGTATCCATTCGCGACAGACGCCATTGTTGTTGCCAATGATGCTAATCGAATGAACGAAATCTGATCGCAAATATTTGTCAATAATCAAAACAGTCTTTAATTAATTTCAGCGCTTTTACTTAAAAGCAGTCATGAATTAGTTGGGCCTCATGTAACTCGAGGTTAAGTTAAACAGAATCCCAGAAAAAGTTATTAGCAACGGACTCTGCTTATTATTAGACCGCGCGAGTCCCTCATGCTTGTAAGTGCGCACGCGCGCGCTTTTTTCCCTATACTCGATACTTTTTATTCGAACAGCGGCGGGGCCCTTTTCTTGCCGATAATTCTATTATGTACGGTTTAATGTACAATTAACCGATCACTTAGGGACTTGACGTAGCGCCGAGTCACGATGTCTTATTAAGGCTCTACCTGCGTGCAGCCTGCCGCTATACTCTACGCCATAAGCCATAGGGCCCAGCCAGTCTACAATGCCTACGAGCCTTATCCAGGCTATTTAGTTACTCTACTATGTATTCTAATTTAACTGCCACTATCGGTAGGTTCCATTGCGGAAGTTTAAAGTAGGGTTATCCACTGTGAACCAATATGTACAGTCACTCGTTATATAAACAAAAATACATACACATTTCACATCGTATATTAAATATGAATACTGTATTGGACCAAAGAATAAATAAGGCCCAATCCCAAGATCCTCGACACTGATTAACACCAGGAGCTGAAAACCAGCCGATCGTCACCGCGTCCAAGACACTAATTTAAGAGTTTATAAAACGATGCCGATCCTTTTTCCTGGCGTCGGTCGTCTTGTCTGGTCCCCATCGGTTACGGTCAGCGACGGACCCGGTATAGGGCCCAATGAGACACACGGCCGCGGACTGCTTCTAAGTCCAATCCACCGATGATATTTTAGTGTTAATTGCGACCGATATCTACTGTTCCAAGCCGAGAGGAACCTCTAATCTCAGGTTCATTAGGCTCTGGAGAACAACCGAACTATTTTGAGATCCAGACGGTGTCGGGGATTTCGACATGTAGGTATGTAGAAGCATATATGGGACTAGGCGGTAGGTATATGGGTCCTATATACTGAAGTGAAAAAGTAGTATGTTCATTTTATATACAATTGTTTTATGTATACATATGTGGTTGAAAGGCACGAATGATTTTTGTACGTGTGAATTCGGCCAGAGGATTTAGTATACATACATATACATATTTATACATGGATTTTATATACTACGCACGTATATATATTTATATATATGGTACATAGAGGCCAGTGGTACAGGAGCGCGCGAGGTTTGCCAGCCGATTTCCATTTTAATTGAACTCAACGCAACATCATACTTAATGCCAGAAACGCGTCAGAAGCTCCAATTAAATGGCGACGTTATTCCACTTTATCACGTCACGCATTCGTTCGGATCTCTCCGGGTACCTGTGGACCAATCGTAGTCTCACCTAGCTACCAAATTTCCAGTGAATTCTGCAGCGTTAATTTGATTTAGCCGTAGGATCAGGTCGAGTGTCAAAGGTCGTCAGTATTTAATAATGACGCAATAAGCAGTGTCCGTGTTCAACCAGAAGTGAGAGACTGGGTATTAATTGCGTAAACAAGCACAGTTACGTATGTACGTGTTGGTAATAAAAAAAAAAGATGGCACGGATATACAAAATGATTTTCCATTGGCAACGATACCGGGACAGTGAGTTAAGGATGATGTTTTTCTGGACGTCGCGCGAGCGTCGTGGAGCGTCGCCGAGTGGTATGAATAAGGAAGCAGGGAGCGGCGGCTGAGGCAGAAATGCCGAGGCCGACCCGCACGAACTGACTTGATTTATTGACAGGAAAATCTAGTCGGCGTTCAGCTCTTGGTTCCAGCTTACCTCACTGTGGAGCTATACGGTGTCCTTCGTCCTGTGAGATCTTCGATTGGCTACCAGTATTTCCAGTAGCCAGTGCTACTGGTACCAGCCATATAGATACGTGTACCATGCGTATCTTTGATTAACCCTGGTTAACCGGATAACACGAGGTGAAGCTTTGAACGAATGTCATATTTTGATGATTAATGTACTGGGTTGGGTAGATATGAAGGTGATTGCCGTTAAATTTTAAGGATAAGGGATGCGATTGGGTCAGGTTTATTCAGTTGTCCGAAAGGGAGAGGAGAGACGGAGATAGAGAGAGAAGGAACGAAAGAGAGCGTGCTCGTTCGAGCACAAGAACGATGGCCATGGTCGAGCTCATTAGGCGAGCCATGTTACTCGGCGACGGTCCAGCTAGCGTTGGTGTGGCGGCAATCCACCGAATCCGAAACAAACACAATTCCCTTAATTTAATTCCTCATAATCCAGTTAAGCCGACCATTAGTGGGCTGCAGCAGCACTCTCACAGACCCAGTTAACCGTAGGTATGTTCTCGTAGATGCTACCAGTCGCGGGGATGACACTGTGGTAGTGCTGGTCCCCGTGGTATCCTGCCGTACACCATCCACCGGGACTAATGGATTTTTCGGATTGAGACATGCCGCCACATGCCACTGTTGATAACCCTGGACTGCGTCCACGTGGACTTTTGGTTTTTGGTTTTTTTTTTCAAAAAGTTTGCTACCCGGGAGTCAGAGAAGGTGTACGGGGTTCGAATAAGGTTTGTGGGGGTTTTTATGGATTTTGATATACCCGGAGGAAGATCTGTGGTCCAGGAGTGTGCTGCCTCTGTGAAAGAGGTCTCCAGACTACGCATGTATCCCTGGCGGATCAGAAGACAACGCCGCAGGGGCTACCGGTGTTGTCGGCAGATCAGGGCCGGCTCCAAGTTCACCCCAAGTTAGGACCGAAACGTTCTGGAGTATCGACAGAGTTGCATTGTGGGTCTGCAGTGAGTCCCAACAGGCCGAAAGTCCGGATCAGGCCCTGAATACTCTCCTCTCTCCCAGGCTCCACTGCCGGAGCTAAGGCATTGAGATGCAGAGAGCGTGGTGCTACCGTGCGATGGTCCCGATACCGCCTAATGGACCGTTCCGCCTTTTCCTCCACGTCCTCTTCTACCCTTCAGCGTCCCAACCTTCGTATCCCAACAGGCTGCGAACCCTACCACCTTCTTGGGCCACTCAACCTACTGCTTTAACTCACCTTCGGCATACTGAGAGAACGAGAGAATGGGGAAGAGTGAAACCGACTGGACCCCCGGACTCGAGTGATAACGACCTGTCTTTCCTTCCCGACCTCCTGATACTTCCATCTACGCGAACCTCCCACGAGTCACGCATTCACCGGGGGATCCTAGTCTGCAGACCTTGCTTCCAGGAAAGCTTGACCCTGCAGTCAAACCTTTTAAGACCTTTTTCAACCTTTTAGGTACCGAGAACAAGAAAGAGAGAGAGAAGATTCTGATGAGGTTTTGTTCGTGGGAAATTCATTTATAGACGATTTACTTATATCGGGTATTGTAGGAAATTTTTTTGGTTCTCTAAGAATGGCTAAGGATCCTCGCTAGGAATTTTGCTTTTGTAAGGTTGGCAGTAATGGGAAACTCCTATCGATGTCATCGTGCTGGAAGTCGCACCGGCACCAATTTGTATTTAAATATCTCGGGTACGAATCTTCCACCAGCTAAACTCACCAGCATCCTTACTGCCTACTGAATACACGCGTGTCCATAGGTTGCACTCAGTAATACTTGGTCACGTTGCGCGTTTACACGCATAGCTACGCGCAGCACCGACGCTGGGCGTACCGACGCACAGACGCACCGACGCACGGTAGCGACTATAAGCGCGTCGCGGCATCATTTATATTTACGAGACACCAAGAGAGGAGCCGAGCAAGCGAGTCTGCCTTGCCAGCCGCATTGTTACTGCCCAAGGGCCTTATAGCCGCCGTCTGGGCCTTATAGGGCCCCACAATCTTACGGACAGTCTGCTACGGACCCAAACCAGCTCTTCCCTTCGTATCGGATATCAGGAGCATCGCGATTGATCGAATTTACCGTCTCGAAATGGGCCCAATCGAGTGGGCACTCACAAGCAAGACACGTAATTGGGTTAAAATGTTCTAATGGGGTGTATCGCGTGTCCCTAGTTCGCGTGATCTTATTTCTTAAAATTTCTCAATAAAATTCTTTTTTTTTATAAATAACAAATTTTTTTTCCCAAGATTCCTTCCGGTTCTCCAGAGATTCTTTTCAAGCATTTTCAATGCACGTATTTACGCCTTCATCGAAATGCGAATTATTGCCGGTCACAGGTTTACTGGAAATCGGGCCAATCGTAACGTATGCCACCAGTAGATATTTCACAGTTATGGCTAGATAAACCAGCCTTTACTCTGGATATAGGGCCGTTTGGGGAATAGTGCGCATCAATGATGCAACATCCGCTAGCATCGAACACGCATTTGTCTTCCTTAGGAAACTTTATAGCTGAGAATATTCCTAGTAACTTCAGCTGTATATTATCCGACGGCATATCACTTTCTAACGACTAGATAAGATTTTTGACGTTTTTAATCTTCCATTATTTACTATCCTCTCCGGCTACTTAATCATACAGATAAATTGATCAATCCCATCGGCAATTACCAATCATCGATTTACTTACAAATAGCTGAAACGCACGCAACATCCCCATGTAGCTACCAGCAAGAATGTCACTAGATAAAATTTCTTCTAGAAGTTGGCAGAGCTGTTTGCTCCGTACAGGTAGTTATATACACGACTATGATGCGCAAAGATGGTGATCCAGCTCCAAGATGGAGGTGAAGCGGTGCTTGTAGATTGATTATCTCGCCTGAGGAGTACACGGTAGAGATTGTAAGATGGGAATTGCGAGATGAAGTCTGGTATAACCAGATGAGTTCACGCGTGAGTGCCATGCCACATGTGAACACGCATGTGCATACGTGACTGTTACTATATTGGTCCAGTTCACTTCCAACGGAGCTGTTCCCTGCTCATTTACTTCCTTCACCTAAGTCATCTGATTCATCTAAGTGATATAAAGTTATATTAAACATATATGTATATATATATATATTCACATATGACTAAGAGAAAACCCATTCAGATTTTTTGGGCCCTATTTAGATCTCCTATTTCATCGGTCCATCTTCTATATAATATACATGAGTACCAAGTGGCTAATAGTTGACCGTAAAAGATGGCGTTGATATCTAGCGGGACATCCGCTTAGCTTTAGGGGTGAATTTTGTACGTGCGTGCTCGCCGACGAAGCTCTTTCTGCTGATATCTGCAAAAGCGGCTACGTAGGTAGCTGCTCCTGGAGGACGCAAGGGTTCCTAGGTGTGGGTAGTTGGCAATCGGCTCCCTCTTCTGCTAGCTCAGGCTGGCAACGTTTTAAACCGCAACGATATCTCTGCTCCTACCTACACAGTCAGCCATCGGGTTGGTTGGAAAAGCCACCCCTTGATAGTCGTATACCGACTCTGGGGACCTCGAGAAAACGAGAAGGGTGGTGCGTGTGTGTAGCGTACTGAAATAAAAAAAAACCCTAGAAATTCTACTTCCCTTTTTGCAGCACTATTACAGTACTGCTTTAAAAATCTTCATCCCTTAAGTCTTATACCAAAATATACGTAGTATATTATTATAATATATTTATATATAATATGCAAATATATATTATTTCTGTATATAATTTTATAAGCAGATATACCTACGTAACTCGATTACCCATCAGTTGTACCAACCCTATACTCACCCTATAATATATAAAAATGTTCGCATCTTTGAACGTTCCGGAATCACGTAGTAACAAAAATCTAAAATTCCATCAATTTGATTCGCTTAGCTACTGGTCAATCTATACCTATATCTATACTTTTTTTCTCCTTTTCCTCCCTCTGGCAGGATCGGCGTCTTATACGGGGTGAACACGGAGCAGCGTTATGTATTTGGGGTTTCGGGCCTTATTAATGATTGATACGAGGATATCGACGTCTCCCCCTTCTGACGCAACTGATATATGGCCTGGTCGGCCATACTTTTGCACGTGACACAATAAAACTGTGCGTCCTTCGTTTCGGCAAGGATCTGAGCTAAAGCCGAATCCAGTCAGATGGTAGTAGAGGATACTACATTATAGCCATGTATTTTTATCGATCCTCCCGATAAGAGTAGCGATAACAAAGAAAAACATAGGGCCACTCGGCTCAATCGTTTGGGGCATCCCTAAACGATCTATACAGCTGCAGAGACTTTATAATAAATCGTACGAGCGGCCTCCATTTTATGGGGAAAAATTTCGCTCCGGCAAAACCGGCACCGATTAATCTGTCGATCGGCAATAAGTCGCGATGCTAACGAAAGTCTATTTGTCCTTGACTGGACCACACACTATATATACGTATATAACCATTAGACGTGGAGATATATTAATAGAAAAAAAATGAAAGAGAGAGGATAAAAAGAGTTTGGCGAGTATCTCAACTGGGGAGTTTCATGATAGAATATGAGGGAGGGAGGGGGAGGAGGGATGAGGTGTAAGAGATGAAGAGAGAGAGAGAGGGAGAGAGCTAGTAAGTAAAAGAGAGGAAAAGAGAAATAGGGGTGGAAGAGTGCCACGTGGATTCCCCAGGGTAACATTAATCCCACCCTCGGCATCTCGACGTTACCCACCCACCTAGACAACAGAACCGAAGCAATCATATTTTCTGCCCCAGAGGCACGATTCGTGTCAATGCGAATCAGACTTAGTGATCTAATACGGATTCCGATAGCGTCTGATTTACTCGACTAATATCTAACGCGTTCTCCCACGCTCTCTGTATCTCATAGCTGCTAGGTATATTTATATATACATATATACACACAACACGTTAATTAACGGTATATACAACAATGTTGACTATAATCATATATAGGCAAGCCGCCATTTCTATCGACAGTATTGCGCAACGTTACTTTTCCTTCGTGGGAAATACCATTGGATTATTTTTCATGCGAAAATATGATGGTTTACTTGGATTCGAGAAATTATCGCTCCTTCATACGGGTGCGATTAAGATAAAATCCCACTGGTCCAGCACGGGACGGTAAAAGATAATAGAATAAATTAGAGGATTTTTCAATGTAATATGAATGGAACTGTTTCTTATGTAAGAAGGTTTGAATGCTTGTAAAAAGGGGGGTTGGTACTGTGTGAACCTGTATACGGTATGGAGGGATGTCTAGTTAAGGGTTGAAAAGGTAGAAACTCCCTTGCGAGTCGTCTTCGTCTTCCCGAGGATCTTCGGGGTAAGTCCGGCTCGAAATTCGCAGTATGCCCTTTTCTTGGCTTTTTTTTACTTCACTTCTTTTTTCATCTTCCCTTTACTCTGCCACTTCTTCCATTCCGCTTTTTCATCCCCCATTCTCGTCACGTATATGGCGAGAAAAATTGCAGCCGAGCGCTTTACCCGGTTCGCGTTCTGCACGCTCGGCTTCTAGAGTTCCAGGGTGCTCGCTGAGCTTGTAACCCCCCGTGTAGGCCGAGTGCTCTCAGGGGTGGACCAGGGGGGTGGTTATGCTGCGGGACGCGTCTCACGTGCGGACCCACACGTCGTAATGGCAGGAGGGTTGAAGGTAGCTGTAGGTAACAGCTATATATATATATATATATATATATATACACGAATAAGAAGAGAGGAATGGATATCGAGAACAAGGGTGAAAATCATTCAATAATCTTGACTGGGGTTACGCGCGGACAGATATTGGTGCAGGAGGCCGGTGAAGATTTTTCTTTGGAAATTGCATTACCATCCCTGGAGGATTTAGTCAAAAATTATTTCCCCAGGGCAAGGACAGTCACGTACATGGTTTAGGACATATGCAAGATTCCTTTTAAATTTAAATTAATCAAACCCCGGCTCGATCAATAGACGCTAATTAAAAAAATAATTAATGTTTACCCGATAAAATTTGTAGTGTAATAATATTATGTAAAGTGTTTTGTGATCACAGGTAATTATGAGCCGGCATATCATTATCCTCGGCTCATACTTTAAACGGCCATAACGTTCTACAGAATCGCATCTGACTGGGGAGAAGGAGCGAGGGAGAAAGTAGCAAAGGAATGAAGATGAGGGAACGCGCGTAAGTATACCTAGAGCAATAATGCAATTACGATGGAATGGAGTGCAGTCTGCATCGCTAATCTTCCGCCTATTCCCTCTCCATGGTTAATTAACCTAACAGCGTACTTGACTCGCTGACCCAGAGATGTCTGAATAAATCCATAGTTTATCCCTTTAATAATTCTCAATACACGTCGATTAATTTATTCAGCAACAGCCACTACATCATTCACACTCTGAACACTAGTAACTTCTGTATATCTATATCTACTTGCGGCAGCATCCCACGAGTGTAGAAATAAATAGAAAAATGTTAGTCAGTAACGGAAATGCTTAAGGAACTTTCATCTTCACCGACGACCAAGTTTCTCGTTGATACGTGGGGAACGTGTTGTTTATTTATTTTTATTCTTTTTATTTCCCTAGAGGATACCGTATCTGGCTGGTAACGTTAAGTCAGGTACCGAAGTGGCGTAAGGGAAGACACGCGCATCCTGGACACATCGTGACGACACGCGTGCGCCTTTACCTTCGTGCTCAGATACAGTCACCGTATACTATTTCCTTCTGAACGGATAAAATTCTCACGAATTAACCAGTTAGACACATTACCTCGGGCTACTTCTTACTGTCCCGACTGTACCGTACCGTCACGGTATAAAGTACAAGACAAATCTAAAAAGTGGAAATCCCACCAATCGGTGCCTTCAGATCCTATTAACTTCGATTCTAAGAAATCGAATTAGAATCATTGTTTTTTATTAGGCTTACTTTTATTATCATCTTCAAGGTATGTAATGTAATTAGTGTACCTGTAGTATGTATCGTAGATAACGGGTATCGGATGACATATAGATATAGTGTCATTGTTATTACAGATTGTCAATAGTGTGTTCAGATGATTCAAATGTATATTTAGTGGGTGGCTATATAAAATTTGTGATTCAGGTAAATTTAATGTTATTCTTAAAATAATTTACGGAGTCATCGAATGGGCTGTTTTAATTAACAATTTTGTTGTCTGGTGTAATAAGGGATGTTGATAATGGTTCTCTGGATTTAGATAACTAGTTAGGGCCTTGGGTGTAGGTATAGGTATCATCCGAACTGATTAGCATCACACCCCCGTGTAAACCAGACACAAGGCCAGCATACCTACCAGCCAGACAGAGGCTGCCTGCCACCACCGTAGTGAGGATGGGTGTTGCGCGTAGAACGCGGCATAAATATGTAAGAGCCACCCCTTCCGCTGGTGGGCCCTCTGGTCTCTGTAGCTCCAACCCTGGTACCGAGACCTTCCTCAACCCCAGAGGATGACGTCAGAGACCTCCACGTCACTCGGTCTGCGTGCAACGTCACTGATCGAAGTCAGCTGAGCGGACTGCTGGATGAGAAGCCACGTTACTACTATCAACTACGATTTAGCATAGCATTATATATTCATCATCCAGATATATTGATAAATGTTAATTAATCTTATCGCATCTCGTTATCATTTTTAGCAATATTTTTCTTGTTCAATTTATGTTTATATATGGAAGCTCCCATGCATTTTTTTAGAAGGATGATCTGTCCAGCTTCTGGGAACCTTGTTCAAGGCACTGATTATTATTATTATTATTACTAGGAATGTACATTTCTTAGGGATTGGTCAATCTAAAATAAAACCGGAAGTTACATTTTTATAATGTCTTTTCGTAGGTGGTAGATCGAAGATGAAGTTGGTTCTTGGATTCATCATCAAGATGATGTCGAACTCCTGCGACACTGTTAGAACATTCTTGTTCCAGTTTCTTTGAGCGTTATCCTTGAAAGGAAGGTCCACTTTCCGGGACACGTATCCTGGACGCTATTCTATTCATCCATTTCAATTGTACAGGGCCTTTCATCGATCAAACGGTCAGAAGGGCAGAACGTGGCAGAGAGAAGGAAAAAGATAAAGAGTGGAAGCGTTGAAATCGTGATCTCGTCTAAAGGAGGTTTCATGCCATCCACTTGAATAGAAGCTGAAGGTAAGGATGGCGAAGAGGAGGATGAGACGGTGGAGAGAGTGAAAGGAGTAGGAGCAAGAGTAGGAGAAGTCGAGGAGGTAAGGTGCTCATTGTGATGAAGCATGAGTCTGACCCAGTGGGGTAGTAGGGCAGGTCGCAAGCGGATGATACATACATATTTATGTCGCGCACCACCTCCACCAGCTTGGTGCGACCGTAGTTTCATCCCTCTGTCATCCCCTCCCGCACCCCCTAGCCATCCCTTATGCGCCCGTTGAAGACCAAGCTGGGTGCCATTGGCCTTCGCTCACACACAGGGGTGCGATGCTAATCAGGACTCGTGGAGGTGCACATCCTGAGCACGCGCCAAACCCCACGAGGAATCTTTTCTCACTGTCGTCTTCGCTTGAATACTTACCTAGACCAACCGGAAGTCCTATTGCGTCGTAGCTCAAATTTCATTCGAGCATTAAAAGATAATTATTAATCGTTACTTTCATTAAACTCCTTGTTCCAGGTCAATTTTACCAAACCGAACGAACTAGACAATTTTGCGGCCTGAACCTTGTCTCCTCCAGGGAGCCCATCTCCAGGGGTAGAATCTTACAGAAGATGAGTCCCGTTAGGTCTAGTACCGTCATTTACACTGTAATTCGTAATGGTCGTTAGACCATTCGTGGTTATGGTTAGGGTATGGCTAAGGCAAGTGTCTACCTAGTGTTAACACCTGGTACTAATACCAGGATCCTGAAGATCCTAGTATAAATTCATCACGTAATATATTATCTTCGTTTCTCGTCCAATTTTTTTTTTCGTAAATACCAATTAACTACACCTTGAATTATCAACTATTAATTGCCATAATCTCGTGCGTAAACACCAATAACTTTTTATGTCTTTTATTAAATCCTACTGAGCATAGAATACTTAATGACACTAAGGCCCCATCTTTGACTCCTTGGCTACCGGTAAGGAACACACGCAACCGTCACGCAATAGCGATTCTGTTACCGACTCTGATATGTAATTATAACGAGAATGTGCCTCGGGCACGCACATTTGCTTAGGAAGTGTCCCGGGACTGCTGATTCAATGGTTTATCCTCTTTAACCCATTAAGGCCCCTGGCGTGACCGCCCATCACAAGGCCCATATCACCTGTAAACAATTACTTTTCCATATGGGACTAAACTGTAGACAATGGACTCTGAAAATATCTCTTCCACACGTGAACACCGGTATCAGATGATTATCATATATTCTTATCTATATAAATATTCTTTCTTTAATTATATAATTTATATGTTAATAATAATAGGACTATTAAACACTACGACAATGCGATGTTATTGGGTTCTAACGAAAGCGTCTCTGTAACGTGTCCATTATATTATTGGCTTTGATTAAATAAAATAACCGTGTCGTAACCGACTGGTTCCGCTCGATCTGATAATAATAACAATAATTATGATATAAGTATGTATAAAGATGAATTAAAAAATAATTAAAAGGAACGAGCGTGACACCGTTGCAGGAGTCTTCGCGGATACAAAGATTTACTCCGACAAGAATGCAGTTAGCCGCAGGGTACAGAAAAAACTTATCAGAGGCCGACGAGGTGGCGTTACTACTTTGTGTTACCTTCGAAGTTCCTCCTAGAATATTACTATAGTATACGGTACAGTGTATATGAGGAATTGCTTTTATAGATAGTTTGATACAATATGATAGATGCTACTATGTTGACTATATCATAGACTACTCGTGTACGCGGACGCGTGGATGATATGGGAAAAGATGTAGATCCTTATAGACTTCGATTTATCGATCGATTATATAGCCTTACGTAAAGTGTTTATGTTATCTTGACTCTACCATTAATCAATGCTTATCATTGGTTTTCAGCTAATTTACATTTATTCGTATGTCGATATAAAATCGACTTTCAATTATGGTGAAATAATTATTTTTTGAAGTTTATTTTTTTGAATTTCCGTTGAAGGATTTATCCTTGGGGTGAGGGTGCAGCATCCCTTGTGTCGATATCACCCCAGTGACCCCAGTTGGGATTGATCAGGGAATTACAATGGTAGATGCAAACGAGTACTGTTATTCTCGGTGTCTTCTAGCATAGTGGGTTAGGTTGCGTTTACTATAAAATGTAGGAACGGTAGAAAGTGTGGTCTAAGCGAAAAAGCACCCTGGTTTGAATTACAAGAAGCGGAGCTTTCGTTCTTCTAAGGGTTGTATCAGCCCCAAGTGTAACGTTCATCAAGAAATTCATAGTAATAAAAGTTAGAAGGGAGGAAAAGAATATCGAAAATCAAAGTCATCGTTTCTATAAATTTAACGGCGATGTATTGCGAAGCAATTAAAATGAACAAAATGCAAACGTCGTGCGCACTAATTATGAAATTAATTGATGGGGCACCTTATTATGTAATAGGCTCATATTGTGGGGCTATAAATAATTAATTATATAAAAAACCAAAAACGAGAATGACCAAAAGCTGTGTATCGTGAGTATTGATACGTGTGCTTATCGTTGCACACGTGTATTATATTTATACTGTAAATGTGAAGATTATCAAAAAGTCTCATAGTGGCGTAAACAGGATAGTCAGTGAATGCGAGTGGTCAGACTGGAAATAATAGCAATTAACGCAATTATATCATTTGGTCATTAATCGTTAGTTACAGTGAATGGTCACGTGGCAATTACGAGAATTTATTGCAACTAATAAAGCGTAATGAGTACGCCACAGGCATCGTCGTGAACTTATTATACCTATTTTGTCTATAATATTATATATAATATTTTATATATAGTCCCTAATCCTATTGTACACCTATAGATAATACAAAGTATATATCCTATAGCTATCTATAAATATACTCTATATAATCTCATAACACGTCTAACAGTAACCAATTATGCCAAGATCGGTTACGTAATGTGTGATCTGAGGACAGGAATCTCTGATCTGTTTTACCAATCAGTTATCGATTATCGATCCTTCTAGTGGTGTAATATCTCAAGTGGCTGTCCTTGCGCTTTTAATGTGTTATAGAATAACTATAGGTATAAGGTAGATACCTTACAGCTTATGTAATAGTTGACGTAGTATATGCAGTATATAAATAGTCGATTATCAATATACATGTATCTGCCTGTGACATCTGTGTATATGAGCGGAGTGCACTATACGGTGGATTAATAAAAAAAATTCGTAATAAAGGAATTAAGGGTAGTTTCTTTTAAAAAAATAAAAATTTCAAATAATTGATAAGAATTCACTGTACAGAAAATGTAATGGTCGAGACGCAGCCAGACTGTGGATGAAATCGGTTCTCGTAGCCGCACCCCAATTTTAATCAGAGGGTAAAGTATGCAAGACGTAATGGATGCGCCTACGGAGTCTTTCCTGCGTCGAGAAGAACCGAGCGTTACGATGCATGTAATTTATTTTTATTGCTACCAATTTTTCTACCCCTCGATCGGCTCCTACTAATTCTGATACGGTGCCACTGTGCGCGAGCGGTACCTTTTATAGCATAGAAATTCAATAGGGGTCGTTGCGGTACGCGCGGGTTTACTCTTAAGATCGGCACTAAAAATCGTACTGCACACTATGCAATTTTACCGTTTAGATATTTATTATCGTGTCGCTCGAATGTACCGTGAATTATAGGAAAGACAAGGAGCTTGAATATTTTTGATATTCAAGAGAATCATCCCCTCTCAGAGCATATAGGGTTATGAGGTATGTGGCTGGAAGTGGCTTTCCTTTTCTTTTTTTCTTTTTTTTTTAAAGGTAGAAAGATTTATTGCCAGCAACGCATAGAAACGGGGAGATACATAGAGTGAGTGGTGGGTTTTGAGTTTGAGCCGTGGGGGTTATTGCAGTAAGCCTTCTCTTGGGGGTTCAAGAATATTACTACCCCTGTATCCTCCCTCTCTAGATTCACCCTCGAACGTACCAGCTCACTCCCACCCTCATTCAAAGTCACTTTCTCTCGCTTTCACCCCGCCGGGGAAGGAATTCGGCGTGGTGTTCGGGGGGGTGGCCTCCCCCTCGCCCCGAAAGCCCATTCCGACGATCATATATGCGGGGGCGATCTTTTAAAGGCGCCCCACTTAAAAGAACACGGTTTACGTTTATGGCCACTCATTCGCCAAGAGACGTGAGCCACTGCCATGGCAATTTCATGGGGATGTAAAGAGACAGGGGGGGCCCCCTATCAGAGGGGCCCTAGTGTGATAAGCAATAACGATACGGCACTGCCTTATGCTTCAAGTCGTTTCAGGCAATTGGGACCTTTTTTTCTGTCTGCCCCCACCAGCCTAGTCTCGCGAGTCTTTCATCCCTTAATGATATCCGTGGCGGAGGGTTGCTTTCTTCGATGGGAGCGCAGGGACATCCCTGGAAGGTACTTAAAGAATAGGATAAAATTTTCAGTCACCTGAAATACACATCAACCCCTCTTTTTTTTCTCTTTGTCTATCCTTTCTTTCTTCGGTCTTTCGAAAGTCCTCGTGTCTCTTGAGCTTTCGGATTCATTAGGTTATTTGCTTCTTCTTTCAGGATAGTTTTCAACCCTGCGAATTAATGACAATCATAATCATTGCAACCATGGCCAATTTCACTTGGCTAAAGGAGGTGGAGACTCTTTCATGAAAGTCAGACCTTGTCCTCCCAAATCCCTCGTTCCCGAATGGATGGGAAGCAGGCTTGACTTAGTTAAAAAAATGAATTAAAAGTGTAATCCGTACGCTGATTGAGTGGGGTTGCGCGGGCGAATGGAACAGTGAGAGAATGTCACCGTCTCGCTTCGTGATTCCCTCCCTCTCTTTGGGCACCGGGGTAAGGGTAGAAAAAAGTGTCTAATTAAAGATAGAACTTCATTCGACAAGAACCAACGGTGATTTTGTCTGAAGCGACGGTCCTCCAGGAAGAGCAAATTCGGTTTTACTTCGGAATAACAATAAGGGTAGGAAGAAGGGATTATTCTTGGTTTTCATTATTTCTTTTTTCAACCCTTAAATCACAGTGATATCGTATGACTCTTCTTAATGGCTTCTCAGAACTTCTTCGCTTTTACAGAAACAGGATCTTACCTTGATATTGACGTATCTGATTATGTCAATAAGAATTTCAATCAGATAAAAGTGACCTGGGAGAAAAAGTGGGTAAAGGTAAGAGTTAACGTGAACGGAGTATAGACAAACGGGTGGGGGTTAGTATCGAGTCTGCTGTAGGGACGATTAAAGTTTAAACCGCGAGCTCGCCTCTTAGGCTTGGCTTAGTTTGACTTTATTTAACGCGTGTTTAAAACTAATAAAATTCAGCTGGGGCGGGAAGGACGCAGTTTAAACTTATCCGGAAATCCGCAATCAAAGCTGGAAACTCGGCAATGGACAACCGCATTAGCCATGATTTCGAGGGTTGGTAGGTATATACTTAGTAGCTACATAACTTTACCCCATCTTATACTCACTTATTTCCTTGGTTATATTTAATTCGTCCTTACTCTCCTGTCAGCTTTAAAATCTTCTCAGCCTTACGAAAGCTAAGGATCTGATTACTTTTTGACTTTCATCATATTATTTTACAGTCATTTACGTCCAGTCTAAAATTTTATTCTTGGCGTTATGGGGTTGCTAATCAAATATTATTATTTTCTATTCTATAAATTTATTCATTAAATATAATTCCGTTTATTAGATATATCTGCTTATGATTTCTTATATCGCAATAAAATATATCTAAACTGTCACAGTGTAATTCATCTTATGCAAGTTACATAGTAATTAAACACATTACTTTTATTGCCTAGTAAAATTCATAGAATTGTTGAACAGTGTAAGCTTGTTTGACACGTCCTTTATTCGATTCAACGGAAAATGTCAATCGGTCAAACGTTTTGTTCAAAGAATTTATTCTTGTCATCAAACCCAAAGGTGATTATATTTTGACAACTTTAATTATTCCAATGAATAAAAGAGTTCTAGGATTAAATTAATTTACTTTCTAAGTAATAATTTTATTTAAAACAACAATGATTCTATACCAACTCACAAAACTACAGGTTCATTTGACTTCTCATCCTACAGGATGTGGCTTAGTATACAAAATGTAGGTATGTACCTACAGGTGATCCAAGGTTGGATTCACCATAGAGAAACTTGTACCAGGACCCTGACATACCTTTCCAAGGAATGAACACCTTTCGATCCCGGCATCACCTTGTTTACTCCGCAAGGCAATAAACAAGTTGTACACGCCGAGTGCATTGTCTACGGCAGAATGCAGGCTGTTAGAATGACCTGCAGTTTCGGCTGGTGGTTGCATTCACAAAGCTAGCGGGTGGTCGTACTTTACTGGAATGACCATTCGTTGACCTGCATAAACACCAGCAAGCTACAAAAATTTTGCAAAAAAGTGTATATATATAATTGCAGTAAAATTTCATAAAACAAATATTGCCGATTTTTATTATTGAAAAAAAATAACATATATGAACTGTTGTGAGTGAAGCTTTATATGCGACTACGTAGGTGGAGCACACTTGTGTCTCTTGCGAGTTCACAGAAAACAAGGATGAGTCCCAACTCCCAAAGGCGAACCTGCCGATGCCAATAAAACGATTAAAGCCAGATGCGTCTGGCTTTCCGTGCTTTCCCACGTTTTCCCAGGGTGCGTCTCGACGCTTGACAGTACCTAATGGCACCTAGACCAACCTACGATGAATGAAGGTAGCGAGGGAGTGACGGGTGTCTACGTGGCTAATACGAAACACATGTTCGACTAGTGTCACACCTGATTTTAGGACAGGCTATCTTAAGGGTGAGTTAAGGGTAGGTCCCCGGGACTGTCTTGTGTACCTTAATACCCATAGGTACTATCTGTCTTACTCGACCAGTAAAAGCGAAAGCATCACTCCCAGTAAGCATCCGCGAACTGGCCACCTGTGAACTTTTAAGCACGTGCTCACCAGATGCAGTTCTACACACTTTTCCAGATGTTGCACTTGCATCTTTATGTAAAAATAACAGGTAGGTACCACACCCTTTTTCTAACTGAATCCTTGGGATATTTGTTTTTGGAATTTTAAGAATTTTACATTTTTTTCCGCTATTTGTAAATTCATCATCCTCGCATGATGGACCTACGTATAGGGGTTGATTTAAAAACTATTTATTAGCACAGATTGTAATGGCAATATATGTAGAATCTAGGACAGGTCAAAGTGTCACGCGGGTCATCCTGTAGAGCTAATTTTCTCGTTCGCCTTCATTCAAATCAGATCGTGGGCCTCCGTGCGTCCACGCCTCGGATTCATTAAAACCGAGTTAAACGCCCCCGACAGACAGCTTTATGAGTCGTCCGCATTCACAGCTTTAAATTATTACGTTATAACCGGCGGAGATCAGGATCCCAAGATAGGATGCTCACTGGAGCGAGCACGCCCTTATACCGTGTAACAACCTACCAGTCCTAGGATAGGATCCTCAGGTAACCCCTCCGAGATCATTCACGCGTGACGTACATTTGAGCAAGAATGAAAAATAAAAATTTATTTAAAAAAAGCAACAAGTCCTTATTGAAAGTCAGCACCTATCTACATAGCCACGAACAATTTCAATGAAAAAAAAATTGCCGTACCCGGGACTCGAACCCCCGACGCTACGTATCAAATAATGAAATTAATATCTACACGTTCCTCATAACTACTGTCGGCTAAGGTCAAATAGAACAGAAGAAGACGATCCTACTAAAGGCGGTAGCTTCACAGAGGTCCACCTGACGATGCACGTCTTCATTCGTGCATCCATGCATCATGGCTAAGATAGCTGCATTCATTTGTTTCACTCTTTTATTTTGTACACGTTCTTTTCGTCCACCTCCCTTTCATGCCAAGAGAGGTGGGTGGGTGAGTCAGCCCTTCGTTGGGTCGATGGACGTTTTCGTGAGATAAAAGACTCGAAAAGAAATATATATAAAAAAAAAGCGTAATACCTCTGTGATAAGAAATTTCAAAATTATTTTTCACGGTTTCACAATCTTGAAAATATACTCTCTGCCAGGGATACGATATGGTACTTATTTCTCGTAATATACGTATACCGTATGGAATGCTGTCCTAAGGATACTTTGTGTCCAGTTCTTAAGTTAATAGTCGACGAAACGATTTCCTAATTCCATTGATTATGTCACGCCACATATACGAAAGAAGCTAAAACGTGTCCCGTTGGATTCCCGAAGTCTGTAGGTCATCAATTCACTGAAAATACGTGCAGCTTCGACGACTGGATGTACAAGTAACTGAAATTTTGAATTTTTTATATTTTTTTCAAAATAGCTCAAATTTATTTGTATTTTTTTTGTATATCTATGAATTTTCTTAGCTTCCACGGAGACGTCTAGGGATAATACATAGATACAGTTAGAAGGAGTGCGAGAAAGATGGTGGTAGACGGGTAGAGAACCTGAGAGAGAATTTTAAATGGGAGAGAGAAGGAGAAAGAAAAGGACAAGGGGAAAGGGTGTTGCCCGTTAGTATGTCCTCCCTTAAAAGCAATCGCCTGTTCCTCTATTTTGAACATTGGTTCACTCGCAGGGCCCAAAGGGCCCAAGAATGGCGTTCGCGTTAACTTTCCTTTAATTCTTGCATCGCGCTACTCCTTGAGATATAACCACCTGCAATTAAATTATAGCCACCCTGACTTAACCGGCCCTAAATAATGTGACAGGCGCATTTAAATTATGTAATACCGTGCGTAAATGCTCAGAGCATACACTTGAATTTCTGTAGTTATACAAAGACACTATATATATATATATATGTATACCAGACTTCCCCTTTGGTACATTGTAGATATATCAGACACCTTATAAATGAGTAATTAGTAGCTTTCACTTTGCCACTGTAGAACCAGTTGTCACATAGAAAGACAAGCGCATATCGGCCATATTGAAATTTGTGTAAATTTCAATTTGCGATAATAATAATTGCTAGCCTTAAAAAACAGCATTTTATAGTAAACAGTAAATAAATAATAAAAATAGTACGATATATATTTTTTCTCTGTTATTGCGCCATCTGAATGTGATTCAACCCATAAGAATCAAATCGGCCGGCTAAATTCAGTTGGTGCAATAGCACCGAGTAATCCTATATACATATATATATTTACACTGTCGTCGGAAAGTTTCCGGACAAGGCCTATAACTACACTCAAACCGTCTTGCGCGTGTTTTTCTCGGGCAACATTCAATTTAATCGTCCTTAAGATTTGCCTACAGAACAACGTGTAGTATATAACGTACTTAAACGTTTATGCATTTTACTTCAATTATATTCCCAATTTATACCTTGTCCGGAAACTTTCCGGCGACTGTGTATATACGTGTATGTATATATACAATCAAATATATGATTCCACTATGTGGGCTTGAAATCTCAGGTCGCACAGGAGATGAGACTTCCGGTGGCTAGGTTCACGTTACTTCCCTTCTTCTTTCTTTTTTTTTTCTACTCATCGCTACCAAACATCTTCCCATATAACGTGGCACCTTCTATTCGTTGGTTTCATTCGGTCCTGTGGACCGAGTGATCCGTTTCCAAGATAGCGACAACCATTTTTTTTCGAGTACAATTGCTTTTTAAAGAGATAGCGGCTGGGCGAACGGGAACGGAACGGGAACGAGGACACGGGCCCACTGTGTGTCGTAGAAGAAAAATGAAAAGAAGCTGAACTGAATGAAAGAAAGGATTGAGTAGTCGGAGCTCTGGATGTAACCAACAAAGAGGGCGTCGCGACGCAACGATGTCCCCACAATGCGAGTCTGATAAACGAGGCGAGATTGTCTTGTCCGTTTCGTACGTCTATCGCGCGACTCGTTCCACCGTTTTATGGTGACCGTAGGCCTCACCATTGGTGTCAATAACGAAACAAATTGTTCAGCAGGAAATATACTTAAATTGCAAAAAATTGAAATTAAGTAAGAAATAAATAATTCATACATACATTAAGAGAAGAAAAATGGGCGAATTTTCAAAAATTATAATTTTTCACGGTCACTACCTGGTTCCGGCACAGGGAATATTTATTTTAAGATAGGTAGGTATTCTGGTGGTAACTACGACTGTGTCTATCAGCTACAGTGCAATTTATGGTACAAGAAATAGAATTGGTTAACGAGCCGACGCCGACGTCGCACAACACGACGTTTTCTATCCTATTGTAGAATCGACTTCGGCCTCAAATTCGTTGGGAAGACACTTTTTTTTTTCCTTGGTAATATTTTGCCCCGTTTAATAAGCCCAAACTTGGACATAAATAAAACTCTAATTGGACTGGGCTTATTTTTTTCTATTCGTTTCCGCGGCGGTAGCTTTTGCTTTTTTTATTCTCTCTCTCTCTCTCTCTCTCTCTCTCTCTCTCTCTCTCTCTCTCTCTCTCTCTCTTCATCTCGTTTACTTCTGATACTCGTAAAACTAGTTCCTTCCCAGAGGCTGTGGTTCGCTTATCCGCGGTACGACGCGTGTATCTCGCGGTATAGGAACGTTAGCCAGAGGAAACAACGTTGCGTAAGTCGTACAGACGCAGAGAGCTAGGCGTCGCTGGTTCGACGCCTTTCGACGCCTCTCTTCGACGGACCGTGTGAACCTTATCTATAAGGTGAGAAAAGGATCAAGAAAAAAAAAATTAAATAAGGAAGCTGAAAAAGGTATTTTTGTTCAGGTCTCTTCTGGTTAATGATGACTCCGACTACTTTGGGTGAACGGTAAAATTTTTTATGTTCGCCGGGTTTTTTTTTAAATCTACAGGTCCTGCCGATCCCCATAAAATAGAGAAGCGCGTGTCTTGGTCAAGACGCGATTTTTCTTAGCCAACTAGAATTTCGAAAAAATAAAATTTATCAAGCTGACTCATGATTTCTCGAGATAAATCATTGTAAGCAATATTTTCAAAATTTACTTGATACTCAGGAATCAGAGAGGTGTCAGAGGACATTTAAAAAAAATCGAAACATACTACTAATGGCATTACGACCTTGCGACCGTAGGCATTCTCCTGGGTACTATTACTTAGGTACTCTATCCCTCGGGCCAATGTATAATTCATACGTAATTCGCTTGTCGCTACGACTTGCGCATATCCATATGTATTTTTTTTAGTAAATCTATCAAGTATTTTAATATTAATGCTTGACACAAAAACGGAGGTACATTCGACTGAAACGCGAGACTTGCCGACTACACTAGGTGAAAACCAGACGAATCGCCTATTTGATATCCTGGCAAATCTCTAGATATTTATATGAGTCCGGAGTCGTGCGACTGATGCAAGTGATAATTAATTGCTAGGAGGAAAAAAAAAGTTACTAAATATTCTCGTCTATTTTGATCGTACCTTTGCTTTGGTGGATTTTCCTAATTCACTCGGATATACAAATGGTCGTTAGCTAATCTATATGACTTGGTAGGATACGTAATGGCGGATTGGATGTTTCCGGTTGTTTTTGCCGACGCGTACTGTCATCGGAATTCTCGTAAAATAATTAAGAGAGACAAGGGGGGAAACCCTTGCGAGACTGAGCGACCGAGTACGGCATTTTAAAGGCTCGTAAAAGGGGAACATTAAAATCTAGCCTGAGCCAGAGCTTCTCTGATAGGTTCTTCCTTACTTACAGGATATAAGTACTTGCGGTTTGATAAGATATCTCCCTTGTACTTACAAATCTTTGACGCGACTCATTAAGCTTCCGAGAGGAATAAATTTTAGTTTGCTTTACCTTTTTTCTTTTTTAATACCAATTAAATTTCGTTCGTACGAATTTCGTTTCGTGACATTTCCATGTACGGCATCACGAAGATTTAATGTAATTTAAAGCAATTTTCATTAACAAAATCAAGCGAGTTTATCTGATCGACTGATAAGCTTAGACGAGACTATTTTTAATGGTCATTATACACTATAGGTATATGTATACGTATACCTGCTATAGTATACTCAAACCAACTTCCTCCTATCCTTATAAGAGATAGCGGCGTTCATCCGGGCGCCAGTAATTAGACAGTAATTAATTGAGGTAAAAATGAAAGGTCATCGAAAATATAATATCGCGTACAATGGCCCCTTACCATAGGCACCAAGCTGTTTATTTAGCGTACAACGGTCTACGCACCTGGGACGTCATCTCATTACCCAACTTCTATTACCTGTATGTTCGTTAATTATCGAAATAATAATTACAAATTAATTGACAGTATCATTAATCAGCCAACGGTCTCGGTGCGTCGTTTCATTGATATCCTGCTATAATTATACAATATATATAAACATAGTAGGCGTGTATCTCTAAAACATTTCGACACGTCACTTATGTATATCGCATTGCTAATAAATTCTCTTGACTCCCATTCTATTTTTCGTGTCGCAAAAGCACTGAGAAATAATTCACATTGGAATTCGACAATTGAATATGCATGGCCCGTGACCGTTGACCCAGGTCAGAAAATGCTAATGAAAATTCACAGAGTATCCTGAATATGTATAGGAGTATCGACTGGTGTAATGAATGAAGAGATAATAAAAAAGGATTCTAAAAATTTGTAAAAAAATTTCACTACTATCGATATATACAAGGTGATAAAACACGTGCGTATCTATTTAGGCGCATTAATGAATAGTTACTGCGAACACAGCATAAAGTATCCATGTTATAGGCGTCACTCGTGCTGTACGTACGCATAGGCGCGTTTGTGGTTAGTTAATTATGTATACGCGAATAAACAATTACAAATGCGTTTAGAGAGTAGGGGAAAATTATCTACGCTCACCCAGTCACATACCAGAGACTATAAAACTTATGTATATTTATGTTATCGTCCGTATAAGTTCAAACTAATAATGCACTTAGGATATATGCTGATTAGCATAAAGAAAGCAATGCAATATATGAGATTCGATAATTCGGATAGATTCTAGTTCGCAATGAAAAATAAAATTTCTTTCCCTTTAAAAATTATAGAAAGCTTATCGTCGTCGAAAATTCTCTGATCTTGCTTGCTGGTTCTTATCGTACAGTGTGATTAAAATGTAATTACTTAATCACATGTGTCAGTGTCTTGATTAAATCTCTCTTAGAGAGCGTATACTGTCATAAGGTACAAGATTTTATTAGAATTTTCAAAATTCTTGTGCGAGAAGTGCTTAAAGTTTTTTTTTTGTAAAATCTTGTATTTTTAGTGGGTCGTTTTTAATTTAAAAAAATCCAGCTAGTATTAAAAATTCAAAAGAGGCCCGGTTGTACGAATTAAGAACGATACGCGTGTTCTACACTAGAGAGTCGTTGCCACGTATCTGGATAAGGGAGTAGCGAGATAAATCGTAAAGTGGGCTGGCCCCAGGGCCCTGGCTCCGGACGCAGAACAAGTTTGGTGACACATTGGGCCTTCGGGCCTCTTTCGGCTTTCGGACGTCGTATCGGCTCTCGAGGCCTAGAGAAAGTGCGTGCACGCGTGAACCTACGCACCTACTTCACCCGAGCGCCATCGTCTCTTCACAAATTTTTTTTCACCTGGCCAGTCGCTTCTTTCATCCGAAACTCTTCACTCTTCAACTTCATCCATCCACGTTCAACTATTTTTCCCTTTTTTTTTTCTCTTTAATAGAATAGACACTCTTCACATATACCAGCGGTAGCCGGTACAGGTGGCTCCGGCTACCTATAAAATAAATCTTATCCCTGCCGTATCTCCCTAGGTAAACTTGTACCGAGTATACTCTATCTTCCAGAACTTAGCACTTTTTTAAAAACATCCTAATATTCACTAAGATCGGAAATTGCAAGAATACAACTTTCCCTAGAGACTAGTAGCGAATACCCTGAAATAACTATATGCGTGTCTTTAACAAAACTGTACAAATTCGTATACATATATATATACATATATATATATACATATATGGTCAAACACTATAGCAGTGGTACCAACATAGTAGCTGCGAAAGAAGCCTACAAGATCTTCGATCTCCTTGCAAAAGTTTTACCAGGAGCCGAGTCGGTGGTGGTTGAGGTTGGCAGGCCTGCGCTCGAAGCGAGACTGCAATACGAAGAAGGTCCCTGCCTACGTCCCTTAGGTTGGGCCTTATCTTGCATCTGGCATTGTCGCTCGCGCCGGCTGACAGTCGGGCTACCAGAGGAAGGAGAGAACCGAGAAGAACCGCCGCCATCGAGTAACAGTCCAGGGTAGCCAAGAGAGGATCAGTGCTACCAAGCAAACGACGGAAAGAACCATTCAGTACCATCAACCTCAGGGAGTAGTAAGTTGACTACCGAGCAGACTCCTTGGTCCAGCGTTGGACACTGGGAGATATCCAACAGATCCGAAGATGCGACGCCGTGACCAACGCCGGACGACGCCGTCGCCCCTTGGCGTCGTAAGATCGAGACTCCTCTTCTTCTTCTTCTTCTTCTTCTTCTTACTTCACTAAGAACCAGGCAGTGCTGGACTCCGATAAAAAGAGACTCTGGACCAAACACGTCACGTTCACTGGACAAGTTGCATCTTGCCGTAGATTCTACAATTACTCGTTCCCATTCTGCAAACTTACTTCGGTATCTTCAGCTGGTTACGGCCTTTGAGTTTTCGACGGTCAAAAATCAATGCTTTTTTTATGGAGTTTGAGTATGACTTTTTTTTATGGGTTTCATGTTGGTATAATCTTGCTTAGGCCATTGGCACCATACCACAACACCGCCAGTATATTATTCGACGTATACACCTTTCGCTTGTCAGGTTGTCTCGATCTCTTTAGGCAACGTGTAAGGCCAGCCATGGCATCTGTACCGATTCCCATTCACTTGGGAATTTATGTGTCGATGGTTAAAACCGGAAATCGTGGATTGGATGTCCAACCCTATACGTTCCATATACACCAACCATATATACCTTCCCCTTTAAACCAACCTCGATCGTGTCTGTTACTCTTTTGGTTCTCATTCACCATTCAGACTGGCAACCATACTCTTTTCTGGTTAAATGGTAACACTAATGCTTTTAACCCTTGTTAGGCCACGACGCCACACACGCATTTCTACAGACTATATTTTCGTTTTTCTCGTATATAATTTTTTTTAGAGAAAAGAAATGATTAGGGACATTTTTAAATGGGATTAAGATTGGGTGATTTAGAGATATTTATTTATATATAAATTGATAAAATTTTGATTTGTATTGTTTTCATCATCATCATTATTATTGTTATTATTATTATTATTATTATTGATGATATGCGATTCTGTTTATTTACATGGAAATCGTTCCTATCGCTTATTACTTTCGTAAAGTGTCGCCGCCTATCTCGTAGATGGTGGACGGACATCGAATAGCCTTTTACCGTTTCAGCGTGAGAGTCTTCACGCTGGTCAAGAAGAGCCCGACGAAGAGGTCGAGTGAAGAGCGCGTGGTACGACCATAACCAGTATATAATATGCCGTTAGGTGGAATTCCCAAAAAGTGTGATACTCAGTGGTCAACGGTCAGCTTGTATAAGACAGACTTTAAGAATTTGCATTTTTTCAATTTTTTTTTTCCTTATAGTACCTATATAGACGTCGAGCGTCCCGACGCTTTGATATCTCAGAATTTTACCGTTCGATCATAGCAGATGTATCACACGTACCCGCGCAGGGGTTGAAACCCGGGGACGCTTTACGAGTGTCGTATCACAAATTTAGTAGAAAACTCGTGGCGTCCAAATGATCAGTTTACCCTCCCATATATACGCTACAGTTTCCGGTTTAGTAGTGATCTCTGCATACGTATATGGAACCATATTTGGCGATATCATGTTTTGTTTCCTTTTATCGGTAAGAATGAGACTTTATGACGTTTTCTTATACGGCTCCCATTATACACCGATGTAGCTTTAGGCTCCCATCCACACGTAACTTTTATGCCCCTTACTTGGGCCTAACCGTGTTCACCCGTTCTGGTCCATGATATGTCGATCAACTACGAATACAGAGAGGCTGTAAGGAAACGGCGAAAAGACAGCGAAATACGTAATCATATATGATGTGTGATCCTACGGAGAGTATATGCAGTATATATATACCTATGTAGGTAACGTGTTTCTTGCGGAGTTATGGGAGGTGGGTCTTGAGATCTGAACCCATCCTGGTACAGTCCCTACTGAAGGAAGAGTCTTCCAATCTGAAATTTTCAAGACTTACGCAAGCCATCAATTCTGAATGATAAGTTATTGTATCACGTTATTAGTACTGTAAAAAAAATTATGCGGTCCAGGGATAGCTGACGATCATCCATGATCAGCATCTCTTCATTAGGCTCTGCTATCTAACAAGAACGACTTTCAGACAGGACGAGTGTACAGGCCTGCATCCAGTCGATGGCATGACGGACGGCCTCTGGTTTTCGGCATTGTTAAGCCTCGTGTATTGGGCCTTAAGGCCCCGTTGGATTTCTTCCTTGGGTTCGCGTGAACGTCTGCCGCAGCGGGTGGTGCCTTGGCTACCTTGCGCACCTGGATTTATGCGTTTTCAGCGTACCTGTGTGTATACGCTCTGCTTGCGCAACAACTTTTAATTGGCGGTAGTCAAGCAATCATAGTAGTGAACTGACAATTGCTGTAGAAAAATTGTATTCGTGCGATTAATTCTCCAATTGGTACAGTTTGTTATAACGTTATAAGCAGAGCTTTGTATATTCGTAACTTTCCAATGATTTCTGGGGGGGTTTTTGAACGATCAATATGACTGTCTCTCTCTTATCCACGTAATTCTCCATAAGTCCGTCTCTTTCGCTCTCAAGGCAAGCATAGGTAACGTCAAAAATCTAAGATTCTTCTCTTATCGCAGGTTCCAACTAACAATGTTCTAATGGGTATTCGATAACATTTTTTTCCACAATTTTCATATCTTCATAATGACTTGTTCAGGAGGTATTATCAACATGACCTCTAACAGAAACCTTATTTAGTGGGAATCTGTTTAATATGTATTACAAGCTATGTCGGTACGTGGATATCATCAAGGAGATCGTTATCAATGGCAATGAAAATGGGGGGGTCCCGTGTTGAGAAACGGGAAAAGGCAGAGTCCTGACGTAATTGCTCCTTTCATAACGCACCGTTAATCACGCAAGCGCGTACCTTGCGACCTTTGGAGAATACGTGGAGAATCGGTGGCGCTTTAAGGTCGTTTTCACAATTTATCGCTCGTTCGTAACAGCGGCGGATCTGATTTTCGTATGAGAAATTCCACGATGGGTGGTCAAAAATTTTAGTGGCAATTTCAAGAATATTTTTTATCTCAGCATCTCTACGCTGATCTCGTGATGCAACTATGATTTTTTTTTTCCATCAATCCACCAGTTCTCCCAATTAACACGGTAGTCTACCGCGCCATTATTACTGCCGGTCTGGAAGGCATTAGAACGCATTAGAAGGTAAACGCCAGAGTTTTCCAGATTCCACAGGTATCAATCGAGTAGTCTCATCACGCAATTGCGTAAGGATTTTTAACAAGGATCGCAAGCCAAACGGATCGGTCTGGTAACGAAGGACGCCTGGGAATTTTCCAGGCCGATACGAGGACTGACGAGCCGATTGGAACGGTCTTGCGGATCGTCCAATCATCCGGCAGTATTGGCGTCTATCGGTATTAGAAGAGTAGAGATCACTAGTGCATATCTATACCGCACAGAAAACGACTCTCCTATGAGTGACTAGGAAAGAAAACTAGAAACCGCTATAGATATAATGGATTTTTCTCACACTGCGTGTGTCCGCAATAATAAAATGCCTGCGGGGTGATCTATCGATCTGCGCTGCCCGATCTACAACCGCTGAGCTCCACAAGGTGGAATTATCGCGATGTCCCTTGATTGATGTGATTGTCGTTAGATGTTGTTAGAGAACCGGTATCCGTCGAGTTCAGCGAGAGATACGAACGATCTCTTGGTAAGGTACAACCAAGTTAATGCACAAGATTTACGTAATCGTTTGATCCAGAATCCTTCGTTGACTCACAGATCGATCTGTTTTACCATAACAATGCGATAGAAGAACGCGATCGTTAAACTGAGAAAAAAAGCACACACGGATCAATCGCATTTATCTTGATTCCGTAACGATTATATACACACATTTTTTTCAAAATAAAGATCATCGGATAAGGTATAATCAAATGAAAATTTTGGATATTTTCATAGGCTAATTAGAATTGATCTATTTTGGCGTAACTCGTGTCCGTTACTCCTTACGATACTTCCAGTATCACCGGTGGCTTTGCTTGCGTAACATATACATATTGCCCACAATACAGCGCAGTCCTGGTACTCAAATAAATACGACACTCGGTATACAAGTGAATTCGGATTAATAAAAAAAATGTTGACCTCGATAAAATGTCCGATCGTAAAATATAAGTCTCATTGATCTCTTCACAGATCTTGTGGATCTGTCCGGTTATATTATATCGATTCCCAATGAACTCTTTCCGCCGTTCCTTCAATCCCATTCAGAATCGCAGGGACGATCGACTTTAATCGGTATCCCTCGGACTTGAAGGCTCGACGATGGTTGCCGATGTCGATGAGTAGCGATTGGCTTTCGCGGCACGATCTGACCTAAAACCGTGTGCACGCCGTTCGATTCTCCTCCCGTCGGGCAGCTTCGAGCGGCCCAGGTCGCCGGAGACTCGAGACTCCCGGTGCTGCGGGTTTCTTTCGCTTGGCTGCTTAGAAAAACGGTGATTTCACTCCGCGGAATGGTGACATGCTATATTGTGTCGTTGCCGTATGAACCCGCCTTTAGTCGTTCCGATGGTATATGCGCATTGTAGCCCAGATACGAACGAATTCTTCAAAGCGATCGGTATGACAATTTTATTGTGCCTGCAGATTTATTGAAGAAAAATAATGAGAATAATACGTCGAATGGTAATGAAAAATTGATTAATTAAAAATCTGCATTAATTAATGACATATATTTAGCACGTGTCATTTTTACGATGGAAAATTTTATTTCTGCCTTTAGTACAGCCCGGATGATTATGTCAGATTTGAATGATGTAAACTGTGTGAATTTAACGCCCACGATTTCTATCCGGTTTCTGGATGCTTAAGTAGGGACGTGGACATCGCGACGATTTCCCCCCCCCCCCGCTCTGTCTACCCTGGGGACGTCGTCAGTCGTGGTTAAGTGCGTCAATTCAATCCTGCGTTATATTCAAACGCTTCCTGAAATTCTGCATACATGAATAATCAGACGCGTGGGGAACCTGGTCTCAGGTTTTTCGGGTAGGGTCTTCTTTTTGGATTCTTTTTTTTCTTCTTCCTCTTAAACTACTCCTCCCTTCTTTCCTTCTTCACTATGTCGATTATGTAATGCAGAAATTTCACTCGATCTCAGCTGCACTCTGATACACCAATAAGAATATATTTCCGTTTGAATATTTTTTCAAAGGGGTAAACCCATAGTTATATTCGAATTTCCATACGAAACAGTAACTACTCATATACATAGACATGTAACATGTTAATATACCTATAACTGCAGGCTAACAGTTTACTATACATATGCATATACGTAGGGGGGTTGGTACGACCTAAGTTCACTTGTACAGAGAATGCAGTTATGATAATGAACTATTGGTCACCGTGCCACGCTGAGGTTGTTAGAAGCAACACAAATTTTTTAAAATTCAATCAAATTCAATATAAAAGAATGTTAGTCCCTGAGGGTAATTAAGGTACTCCGAGCGGTACAGTCCCATCGCGTGAGAGTGAAAATGAAGAAAATTTTTAAACAAACGTGAAGCATGAAATTGACATTCAGAAAGCTGTATTTGAGAAGCCAAGTGCCTCCAACGTGAAAAGAAATAGTAGTTATAAAATTATTATCAGTGACGCAACAAAAGCATAGTTGCCTAGAGGTTATATCCTGTATTATTTTTCTGAAGAAAAATCTACATCACTTGACCGATTTCAATGTACTATAGCTTATTTTATTCGTTGAACGATTCTCTAAAAATTCACTGGATTAGATTTCTCGATTAGCATTATTGTTCCTTAGGAATCGTTACCAAACAAATTCTTCATTATATCATAGTATAAGCAAGTCTTAGACCATAAATTTTCATAAAAAATCTATACCGGTGAATTTTTAACGAATATTTTAACGATTAAAATAAGCTACAGTACGTTGAAATCGAACAAGCGATGTAGATTTTTCTTCAGAAAAATGGTACAAGATACGACTTCTGAGCAAGTACGCTTTTTTTGCTTCACTGTTAATAATTTTGAAACTGTTATTTCATTATACGTTCGAGACACTTTGCTGTTTCTCGAATATAGCTTTCCTACTATCAATTTCATGCTTTACATTTGTTTAAAACTTGTTTTCATTTTCACTCTCACGTGATGGGACTGTACCGCTCGCCCTACCTTAACCTCATACTATAAAAAATGTATTAATTTTTCAAACTAGATAGAATTTACATGAGCAAAATTTCCTGTAGATGGCGTTAATCGAGGGTAGTTTTTGGCCACTGGGGCAAGGGTGGTGGGTGTAAGAATTCTAGGGGGTGTCGAAGGGTGAATCGAATCCAACATATACCTACATAGCACTGTACCTTAACTACAGTCGGTGGCTAAGTCTGCTGCGACCTAGCGGATAAATTGTTTCCAGTCCATTAAATATTAACCGACTTGGGGATTTGGCATGGAGGTTTTCTTTCCAGTAGGTTGGTAGCAGTCGCAGATTTCACGTCGAAGAAACGAATCGAAGGAATTCTCTTTTTCTCCTCTTCCTCTTCTTCTACATGAGTTTTACCGCCATCTTGGACTTTCACAAGAGATATAGGAAAGACGGCCGAGTACTGGGTGCTTCTAAGACCAACCACCCCCTCCCTCCCTCCCCTTTAAGGATCTTACTCACTATGGGTATGAGGATAGGGTGGCCGTGGAAGAGGTCGAGGAAGAATGAGGGGTTAGTCTGGGTGGTTTTTAAATAATTCTACTATTTCCATGCATATTGCAGGAAACAATTACAACTGTAATTGCTAATAGAAGATTCCAGACGAGGCCAGGTTTATCTCGGGGTGGAAAACTCCTCGCGTCTTTGACGATCTTTTAACATTTTATACTTTGCTGACACTGACAGTTGTTGTCTTATATATACATATATATGTGTATATTATAATCAAAAGTCAATTTTGACTTTTGTCTTTTTGCATTATTAAGTTTTCTTACACGTCCGACCAATCTGTACAGTGCCGCTGCTACTGCAACCCTTGCATAGAATGAAATAGCAGAGGGCTGATGAGTGTTAGGGATATATGAATATAGGAAGTATATATACGATACTACCTAGTAACTTCCTGAATTTCCAGTTGGAGTTATAAGTCTTGGAATTGCACGATAATTATAGAGACACGATAAGAGATTGGAAAAAGCAACTAAAACATATATATATATATATTATATACAGAGCGATGTCCCGATAGAGAAGACAGGGAGTTTTTTTCTTGATACTAAAAAGGGGGAAAGAAAATCGCCATTATAATTGTTAATTGTTAATTGCTAATTAGAAAACGTGTTGGTTGGTCAATTTGATAAGATCAGTATATTTTTCTGGAACTGTTTTTCCCAACTTGTATTGCTTTTGTTCATGAAATATACCTATATATTTGCAAGTATTCGCAACTCACCAATGGGAACTTCAACGGTAACCCCATCAGTACTGCTCTTGTCTTCCTCACGACGTTCTGAACTTTCGATCCTCAAAAATATAGCCCAATTAACTTCGAAGATCGTTTCAAGTTATCTTTCTTGACGTTATCGATCCTCGATTCTAGTATGAAAATATAAATTTAGCACTATCCAGGACTTTGCAATTTTTCTTTTATGGCAAACTTGAAAAAATCGACGTAACCATGGCTGCGTTCACGCAGCTTTTTCAAACGAGATATCAGGTTTCTCAGGTTTTATAGCCAACTCGAAGGCCTCTCTTTACTCACAGTCTTCTAGCGAGAGGACTTGAGGTTCCATGTAGGTAGATAGGTATATAAGGATAGGCAGGAAGTCCGAGGGTGTAAAGAGAGAAAGAGAGAGAGAGAGAGAGAGACAGAGAGAGAGAGAGAGAGAGAGAGAGAGAGAGAGAGAGAGAGAGGGTGAGTAAGGGGGTGGCTGGTGGGAGGGTAGGCGGGAAACCAGCCGGGCAGAGCAAGGAGGGAAAAAATCAAGCAAATTGGTATGCAGCACACAACAACCGGCAGGAGGGTACCAGAGGGAGGTTAGGCTAGCTAGGGGTTGCTGCTCGGGAGGGTGGGATCAATACTCTCTCGTCTTCTCTTCTGCACACACTTCCTTCCTTCCATCCTTTATTCCTTTCTTTGCTTTTTCTATACCGCACAGCCGGTTCTATTGTAAATTGTCAAAATTTACGTTGGTACCAACTGCTTGGAAAAA
Source organism: Trachelus iudaicus (assembly GCA_030142595.1). Taxonomy (NCBI): domain Eukaryota; kingdom Metazoa; phylum Arthropoda; class Insecta; order Hymenoptera; family Cephidae; genus Trachelus; species Trachelus iudaicus. Next base: position 297,924 of record JARQTH010000394.1, on the reverse strand, counting down.
CTTGCAGCCCGGATACAAAAAAATGCACGATTTCAGTTACAAAAACAAACGAAATATACAATTTACAAAAAATCTGTATTACGCCATTAACTTTTTTGTATCTTTATCATGTTAAATTAAGGGTTGATCTTCGTCCCTTGATAAAGTACAGTATAAATCTCAGCATTATGCTCACCCCATTCCAATAAGGAAACTAAAATCAAATCAGAATTATCACAGTAGGACGTATCGGTTTCTCTTTGCCACAGGAATTTTCAAGGGTGACCTACCCCCAATACGAAAGGGGTGGATTTTATGAAGTCCAGGTAATAATTATGATATTCACACTCGGCGAGATACTGGTAGGGATTAACAAGGCGTATCCACAGAATCCCCATAGCTCCAGGCGCCCAAGAACCGTAGCCACCCCTTTTCTGGACTCGACTAAGGGGGTTGCGAATCGCGGCTATGTTTCTCGTAGCAGTTCCACACCCCTTCTTAAAATATATACAGTGGGTAACGTCGGCGGAACCTCGCAGAAGTTGTTTTGTTAACGAGGTCACTTTCTTCCCTGGCAATTTAGCCCTTAAGCTTTACGGTCTCGATCGTGTTCGCCCAGCTCGCGGGCTAAACGGCCGCTGCAAGGGTTGTACACCCCTTAGCTACCTAGCTAGTCTCTCTTAACAAGTGTTGCAAGGCTTGCGGACGGCACCGACTGCCTAATTCTTTCAGCGACTTAATAGCGTCTGCCTACATTAGCTTTAGATGTTGTCCTGGAATCAGTGGATTAGATGAACTAGGGTAGAACATTGCTTCTGATTATTTCTGAACCAACTATCATTTTTCGACCGTAATTTTTATTCAGGACTTTCCAGCGGTTCTGGAAATTCGTGGGTACCATTGTCAGAGAGAATCGCGACGCCAGACAAAAAGCAGAGACAAACGGTCTGACGGTCACGTCCTAGGTTAATGCAGCGTGGAGAAAAGTCGCTGGCTTTATTAAACCACCGCGCGAGAAAAGGGTGTCCCAACTGATGGGGCGTAGGCTTAGGAGGGGGCGATGAAAAAAAAAAATAAAAAGAAAAGTAGACGGAAACCCGAAATAATGACAAGAAGAAGATTTCTACTAGAATTTTTATTAATATCGATACACGAGGCTGTAATAAAAAGTTATTCTTGCGAAGTGAAGAAGAATTTTAAAAAATGAGACATTTTTCACCCCGTAAAAATTCCACGTACGTAACGAGATCTACGCGCATTGTAATTGTCTTATTAGCATAAGGACAATTAGTGGGAACATTCGGGTGGCGATTTCCTGTCGATTGACCCCGACGACGGAAGCGACGGTTGCGAAAAAAGAAAGAGAGAAAATAAAAATAAAAGAAAAAAACAGAGCATAAGTCCAGTCGTCGTGCGCGCGAGTATTTAAGCGTGTGGGAGTTCAGGGTCGTCTGACTGCACAGGTTATGGGTTACAGGGGTTAGTATTTCCGATGTTATTTATTTTGTACAAGGTTATCCGTTTTTTTTCACCTTATAACGATACTGATCCGCGTCAAAGAAAAAAAAAAAAGTGTCGTCAAAAATTCTAGACACCTATGTAAATCGAATTTTTGGACACCGCGTATACGCTATATGTAATTTGTATGTATGTATGAAAATCAGAAATTTTATGGCGTATTATCGATAACGATCTCTTCGCTATGGTATGGCAGGTTCGATTTCGTAGAAAAACATCCAGCCAACCGGTCGCCATATCTATTCGTAAAATACCAAGTTCGATGAAAAAGTTAGGATTGGCCAATCGTTGACCCCGAGATTCCTAAACGGTCGGCCACCTGCGAGTCTACGCGGCAGGCGCAACTTACTGTAGACTGCGCACGTGTATTTTGCAAAATTGGTTAAGAAAAAATCAAAAAAATTAGGAAGGTTATAAAAATAAGAAAGGTATGGCAGATAAAGGTTAAAAAAGTCAATGAAATCATTCCATGCAACCTACTGGGTTTCAGTATATAGCATACGGGGATATATATTTATGTATATACAAACCCCATTTATACTATATATGTATGTTACTGTATACTTACCTGGTAAAGACCTGGTGACACGATCGTTTTACGCGCGACCGATTTACCCGGATTTGTCGGTTAGCATCTGTGACTTTTCCGAACAGTATAAGAACAGTTGGCCAATGCGGAAGGAGAGACGCCATTTTTGAAATCTGTAATAAATAATAATGATTGCCGCTACGTGGTCGCACAATGCGTTACGCCGCTTAGGATCCTACGGCTTTCGTCGCTGGGATGACTTCTGGGGCCTTATGGGTGGGCCCCGCTGGATACCCTGGCTTTTGTTAGCTTTAGACTCTCCTCACTTCACGTTCCATTTCACTCGGTTTACTTGACGCCCTGTGGCACTAGTTAACAACTGGAAATCTTTTTAATGGCGGTCGAAACGGAAGTCGATGAGAAACTGTGAAATTGAGGAATTTCGAAAATTTAAGGTAAACTCAAAAAATGTGGGATACGAAGAAAAGGGGATTTATTTTTGCAAATTTTCATGTCATTCTTTGTGCCAGAATAAAATGGAAAATGGTGATAATGACAAATTATAGATAACAGTGGAATTTTGTGTTTACGTCATAATTCAAACATAATGGGGAAGTGTACCTATATGAATTCTTATTTTGTCGATGAGCTAAAATATTATAGCCAGTCTCATATTGGGGTGCTGCCCATCCCCTATCAAACCCTAGGTTCAACCCGCGCACTCATCCCCATAAATAAGATTTTACCGTGTAATATGTAATATCGCGTGCAGTTCTCTCCATTGTATTTTTATCTATATTCATTTTGCATAGTTTTATCACTCGACTCTTATACTTCGGCCCTTTTATCCGACAGTGACCCTATTTTCCTTTCTGTCTTCTCCTTATCCCCCGTATATACCTAACAATCTCTGAAATCATCGTCGCATATTACAAAACGCTGAATAAACGTCGAAAATTGTCAACCCTCTCGAACTTTTGCATTATTTAAAAATCCGCCATGAGTTCCATTTTGTTTCTTTCTCTCTATATACTATATGTATATGTATATATATTATTCTGCCATTCCCTCCCTGAAAATTCATCCCCTGTCGCGATAGCCAACCACGATAAATATCACTTCCGGATGTCATAAACAAACGACTTTAACCCTGGTGGATTCACAGGAGTAAGACTATAGGCGACAGATTCAACCATTTTACTTTAATATCAGGCAATATAGTTTGTATCGATATCATCCCTTATTTTAGCAAGGGTATTTTAATATTTCCTTGATCAAACTTGAATAGTCTTAAATACCTTAAGCGAGTTTCTATGCGCGGTAATGGTGTTGGGCCAGTCGTCGCGTCGGTAAAAAAAATCCTCCTAAAAATGTCGCTCTGATGTAAACGCAGATTTTCGTTGAAAGAGCGAGAGGACTAACGAGGCGTCATTCAAAGTTTGTGATACGCGGAAGGCGTCGTCACGTGAAAACCGTCGCGACGCTATATTCCCGGTCGTCGACAAAAATGGACAAAATATGCAAAATGAAACACTGCGGGAAGCTTCTTCCAAATAAGGGAATTAAGAGCGAGATCGAGAGACTGGGTGGAACCAAGAAAATTCGCAAAAGAGAATCGTATACGCAGTTAGAGAGACCCGTCGCTTCGTTGAAAGTAATACAGGTAACTTAAAAAAAAAGAATAATAACAGAACCCCTAATTTAGCTGGGATCCATTCGCGATCCAGTTTTAACTACTACAAAGGGCATCCCTGATATTACCAGGAGCATCGGATCTATATTTTCAAATTTCTAGAGTGGTCAGCCTGGGGATACTGAAAAAAAAAGCGATAATTGATACAAAATCAAACGCGAGGGTTATCCCTCTGGCGCGTGGATGTTATATTCAAAAATTAGAAAAATTTGAGAATTTTTGAAGGCTGTCTCGCTGGGTGGGAGGGTTCTATTGGCGTCGGCACGCGATCGACTGTCGCCCTGAGCGAGGACGGCTTAAAGTTTTTTTGCCTGTTCGTGCTAAAACACATGAAAATTATAAAATTTAATTTTTTTGAATTTTTAAAACCATTTAATATTGAACTCTGGCTTTACAAAAACGATACCGAAATATTTTGTGCCCATTGAAACAAATTTTTACATTTTATGGATAATCTTACAGCACGCACTTTCATTCCGCACGCACATTCACAGTATCCTTAGTTAAGCACACGTGCTCTCGCATAACGTCGGGTGTCACACATTTTATCAGAATTTCCCGTCTCACTTGGTTGCGTTATCAGCATCTTTTATCTCAAACCATCTCACACGCGTCCTCGATAAACCCTTTTTTTCACTGTACCTATAGATCGTCGTTTCAGTCGTAAAGATCAAATAAAAGTCAAACCTTGTCCTCGATAAGCTTTCTATTCCCTATCTGCTGTATAGGAATACGTAAAAGATACCATATGCAACTTTGCTAATAAAACTCAGCATCCATACCAAAAAATCTGACAATTACCATAAAAATTAAATTCTCTTCCATTAATTTCTAATTGACATATCACTACAAAAAAAAACACTCCCTTGACATCGTCATTGGTCACGCAGCATTAAGTCTGTCCAGTCATTTATTTTTTTCTGCCTCTTTGACACCTACAACATTTATTAGCATAAATGACCGTGACACTACGGGCATCGTGTCACTTTCAGTAGGCACAGCCGTCATTACATTTTCTCCAACAATGACTGGTCCCAATGGATATGGATGGAGAAAGCAAAGCACGCGCTCACCAGCCGTCCCCTGAGTATAATCATCGGATGCCAGGCGTTCCTGTGGTCGCGCCGTGACGCTGGGGCCTTAAGGCCGCGTAAAAAGGTATCATTTTCGAAAAGTAGCCGCGACCCGCCCGGAGGATATAGTAATCAGAGAGATCATGCTTCACTGACTTCTCACTGTGTATCCGAAGAGGAGTCATTAAATATAACCTACGTAATGAGCGTCTATCCAGTGCCAAGTTAAAAAACGTGAGGAAATGAGAAAAGTCGATGGGTCCCCTTGAATCAGAGTAAAATGGCATTTAGTTAGGCCCTGTTATAGAACCCAAAATGATTATGGGTTATTAGGTGTCGGTGTCTCTCGGTTGTGTACCAGGTATCTCCCGACTGTTTATGTATAGTACAGTGCCTAATATATACGTATGTACAAGTATACCTAATTTACCTGCATATAGGTACATATATGTGGGCTGTTTAGTTTTCGACTTTTTCTCTTGCGGCACGTCTTACCCGTGGGCCCTCTAGCAGCTGGGTAACGTATTATTACGTGTCTGGCGCTCGGCAAAGAGCACGGCCTTCTCTCAACCTCTTCTCAACCTCCTCTGAACCCACTGAACCTTCTGAACCTACCTCCTCCAACGCCTGGAGGCAACAGTGGGCCCCGTTGGCCCGTAGGGCCCTGGATTGAGGTACCAGTGTCTCTCAGTGAGGTCTAATCAGCGGGGTATATATGAACCGTGAAGATTCCTGATTAGATGGATATATTTTTCATTTATCTTCACCGAAGAAAGGTGCGGAATTTTTCCGCAAACGGGTAAAGGGGAATAAAATAAAGGTACGCTGCCGAATCTGGGTAAACGTTTTCACTAGGGGAATTCCGGGTAGCCCGGCTCCTTGGGATGAATTGATGATAATGATTAGACACAATAAGGAGACAGGGAGGATGACGGGAAGATGCTGTGGAAGTGGATACCTACTCATACCTCATCTCGAACAAGTTAAACCTCGTCCTCTGGGCAAATGCCCATTATGCGTTGTCGACGTTGTGCCGACCGTAGTAGGCCGCGCTATATTATTCAATAGCCGGTGCCTCGCCTCCTGGTGAAGCACTCTTCCGAGAACCGATGTAGTTTTAGATAATGGACCGGTGAATTGGGATATAACGTGTCTTAAATTGTCTAATGAGTGACCGAAGGGTACCCGGTGCCCAAGGTTGCCCTATATTTTTTTTGTACGGAAATGCGAAGGGATCATCCTGTGGGCACAATTGAGAAAAGCATTTTCAAAATTGACTACCCTTACGAATGCATTAGACGACTTCTCCTAAAATTCATAAAAATTTCATTTTTATTTGACAAAACAAAGAAACGTCAAATCCAACAAAATTTATTTTTCCCATAGGTATCACATGTGTGCACGTATGGCACCCACTGTCGTCGATATACCTCAGTGTAAAAGGGACTTTAGGGAATCGTGCGTGCAACCCTCAACAATGCTCAAAGTCCGATACAGTGCAGTGGGTAGGTGGAACGAAGGGTGGTTAAAGGCGGAAAGGGGATGAATTGAGAACGATCGATTTTTGAAGCGGCCACAACGTTTGACAGCTAACGGAGGCTATGCGCGGTTTCGGCGCCACCTGTTTCCCACACGAGTTTCCTCTCTAGCTGGCAAACAGAATTCATCCCCTTGGTGGGACTCACACCCTGCGAGAGTGAGACTCTCACACCCTTCAGCTACACTGCAGACTGTGTTGGTATTCGCGAGAGGTTAGATAGAACCTGAAACGTGGAAGGTAGAATGTAGAGCGTAAAGGCCGCAAGAGCCGTATACATATACATACGTACATATATAGTATATATATCCATAACTATATATATATATACCTTCCTCGCATGTTTGCTACCACGGCCGCGCGACTGCTGCACCATGCCGGCAGACACGCCGCCAATAAGTGAACATCGGTTGCGTTCTACACCCTCGCTTTGCTTGGTCGGATAACCCTGTCACCCTCTCAAGCAACGCCGCAGAAACTACCCTGCCGTAGAATCACCCCTAGGGTGTTGGAAAACGTTCGCGACATGCCGCAACGAACGTGCGATTCGAAAATCCCGCCCTTGGGCCCCTGAGCATCAATTACAGCAGCAAGCGCCAATCGGAATGTGAATCCATTATTATGTTTGAAATTTTTTAAGGCGTTAATGCATATTTTCAACATGGCCGACACATCGAATCAGATTCGATGCAAAAATGCATTTTCGTATCAAGAGTGTTCATGGCTCACAGATGAGCAATGATGCATGCGTTGACCTCTAGGACACGTGGGCCGTACACCCTTCATACAGATACGAACGACTATACATCCTGATCTCTAGAACGACGTTATAGTGTTATATGTGCAGTGTGCCATGGAGAGACATTGATTTATACTGTCCAAGTAGCGAGATCCTACGTAGATGGTCCAGGACGTGACCCTAAGCCTTGGGAAATAGTATTAGAATCCCCGAGGCTGTTTCGTTTCGTATCGAGAGGGATGTCCAATTATGTGAATTCTTAAGGGTACCGAAAATTTAGGTGAATTTGGATCCAGGACCTGGGATTCAAATTGATACGGTATGGATCCCTGAGACAAAATCATCCCCTATACTAGGGTGGATAGCGTATAAAGGTTTTTCTAGGCTATAGGGTGTATTATTTATTTTAAGCCCTCTGCCAGGGAGTTCTACTGCATTCTTCCAAGACGTCACGTATATATTGGGTGTCCGGATGGAACGACCAGGCGATATATTGGCATACCGAGCAAAAAGAATTTCCCCAGGTCCGTCACTGCAGGACACGTTCCTGACGGGGATGTCCCATACCCTTATTCCATCTCGTACGCATACGTAGTCCTAGTCGTAGTGGTCGTAGCAGTTTGGTGGTCAGGATCGCGTGAGTGCAGTTCAATTGTGAACGCCGCAGCGTGATAGATGTCCTTTCGGTTACGGAATGCAGGGAGGTCCTGGCTCACCAGGACGTGCAGGCATCTCGACGTCACTTGCGTCAAAGGGGGGAAGATATTTTTGTCTCATCCTATGTTTTCTTAAATGTCTTTACCCTTAATGATCCGATAACGATTTAGTGAATTAGGTTAACTTCATTCCCGGACACAGGGTATACGAAATTTATTCATGTAAGATTCCCTTGTATATATGTTTTCAGTTAATTCAGGCGAATTTCTATGTACGACTTTGCACGGTTTTATACTTCATTGCCGCGAGCCTGTGCGGACCCCATAGGCCAGACGGAGCATATCCCATAAAGCGGCGTTCATCACACACAATAGACAGCCATGAAACAAAACGGCAAGCTGCGGCTGTAAACTGGAAATATGTCAAAGATAATAAAACAATTAGCCATAAAACATAACGACCCCCGTACGTACAGTATAGCAGCACTGGTGCTGTGCACTTGCGAGCAAAGGATAGCCACACGCATGAACGGAAACGTGAGAATGCTCTCGTGCATATGAGTACGTGACTGTATATGTATATATAGACGGCGCAGAAATAGAGAAGCGTAGACAAATGAATGGCCGCCAGTTGGAAAAAGTTTACGGGACAATGAAGACGGGGATACCGGCCATGCTCACCTACTCGAGGCGTCGACCACTGCGCCAAGGATGTACCTCAAGTTCGCGCTGCGTAATTCGATACGTCGAATTAACGTCCAAGCGGCGCAGACGCTGATATGGCAGAGAGCGACGAATTAAAGGGAGTTCTGATATCATTGCGAAGAAAAAAAAGGTAAATAAAGTATGCAACGCATGAGACTCAAAGTAAAGCTCAATGTTTATCTTGGCGTATAGGTACTTTGCAACCCCTAAAAAATTCAAGGCCAGACGTCACCCTACTGTTTTAACCATTAAGAAACCCTGGCAGGACATTTTTTTCCTAGAGCTACTTATAACTATGGCTGTCAAGGGTGCCACTGTTTCTATGGTAAATCATTCCGAATGTCAATAAGGTGTAAATTAAACAGTTATTCTTAAAACGTACTACGAGACTGAGCGATAGTCCTTTTACTCATTTTCTTCACCCTAGCAGGGGGTTGTTAGTAGACAAAAAAACCCGCCCTACCGTTCTCATGCGCCGTCGACCGCATGTCATTTCGCGAAGCAGCCCTTAGAAGCACGTTGGACCTATTAAAAAGACGCCAGTCTCTCTTTTTCGTGAGGATGCCTTTTTTCTCTTTTCCCCCTCTTCTTCCCCATCTCAAGCCGAAGTGGCACCGCGAGAGCCGCTGCATCAGCTCGACTCTAATGAATTCGGAGATAAATGGCCGTAGATACCAGGCAATATGTACCGCTCTGTTCTACCTACATCCCTAAAGTCCTCGATCCACTTCGGTTGCACGAGAAAACACGAGCAGTTACTGTACTATGTATATTCTAATGTTATATATATACAGTCTTTATTCAATGAGGACTATTAGATATAATGCTGTAGATACCTTAAGTAACTAATCATCTTTAATCTTGTATTATACTATGTATAGGTGAACTAGAAATTTAAGATTTTTAATGCTATAGTGTATGTACAGTAACTACGTCAGTCATCAGGACACGTGTACTCGTTACGTGACAGCGTTTTCCTTTGTGATGGACGTTGCGGAATGACGTATAGACGTATGCAGTAATAAGCGCCAGGCCTCACAATACCTGATAGTACCTAAAGTAACGGTACGAGTGTAACAGACAGTACCGATGATACCGGACGGACAGTCTCTTTATATTTTTTTTATATTATCCCTGACGGTTGGCACTACTGTCATTTCCGGGGTCAACTTGCGAAATAGAAGTTGCAAACCTCTGCGTATTCATTCTAGAAGCATTACTCCTTTACGACGTGTACGGTATGCCTATGTAAATGCGAGTTTAGGTTTCAGTAGCTAAAAGAAACTCAAAATACACGATTGACAAGTGTCAAAATAAATTGACAGTGTGAAAATGAAATGTCAAATTTTTTAAAAAATAAACATGAGTTAGGGGTCACTTCAAAATGTAATAATTTTACGGACACGCAAAGTTGGGCTTGAAAATCAGTCCTACGTCATGGTACGTCAAAGGACCCGCATCCCTTGCGATGAATAAAGGAAGTGTAAAAAAGGGAAGGGGATGAAAAAAATAGTAAAAAATGCGAAAGAATAAAAGAAAAGTCGACCTCGTGACGAATCTTAGTCGTGACGTTTAAAGTGCACAAAGCTATCCTTATCCGAGAGTCTTCCGGGAACTCCGCCATATTTTCCATTCCATTCCACCCTCATCCCCAGGCCTACAGCCGTATAATACAAGAGACTCGAGCGAGCAAGCAGTTCGGCAAAATGATTCTATTAATTTTTCCATCGGGAGCGGCACTCGTGCATGCCACCCTCTCCCAACGTACCCCATCCACCCCCCTCCCGCCCCTTAACTGTCTTACTCCTATTTCGCCTCCAGATATCCAAGGACCCTCGCTACGCTAAGGGATGCTAGCTCGAAACGCGGTTTCAAAATCCCCCCTTCACCCCCCCCCCCTGGTAGTACCTTATAAGGGTTGGGGCAACATCGGCTATAAAGACGCTTGCAAAATTTCGAAAGACTGCTGGTTGTGTTTGGGCAAGGGGGTTGAATTACCCTCGTTCAACTCGACGTCCGGCAATTATTTCACTGGTAGAAAGGGGGTGTCGTTACGGGACACTATATATTTCGCAGGAATTAGGGTCACTACGTAATTCAAAGGTAAAACTAACTATAGCTCATATATATTTTTTTTTAAATTATATATAGATAATTAACATAAATATGTAATTATACGCTATCACTTTGAATTAACCTATCGACGCTATGGAGACTGTAATATCTCGCGAAGTTTCACTGCCGCGAATCAATCAGTCGTTTCGCGTGGGCTCGCGCGTACAGGCAGGAAGAATGAAAGAGAAGGAGAGGTAGTAGTTACATGAGGATCGGCATAAGAGAAGGTGAAGTCTAAAGCTTGGCAGGGGTACGAAAGGGCAACAGGAATACCTGTCTGGTCCACCCACGCGCTTCATTACAATCCGACGTCTCTATTGTCTTTGGATTGCGTGAACCCTTCGACACGAAAATGACGCCGTCGCAACAGCGCAGCGCATTCGACCCTGTTATTTACCAATTCGTTTGCGGTTGGGCCTTATACGTGTACCCATACTCTGATATACCCAACCTATATCAACCTACGTGACAATTTGGATGGTCTGTCTTTTAGAACGTTCCATTCTTGTGGGGTCTTAAGAGACGTAAAAAAAGGATTCAAGGTGTTGCCCAAAGAAAAAAGGGAGGACCTTCTAAAGACTACACAAAGTATACATATATATATATATATATATATACTCAAATCATATATATATATATATATATACGTGGGTGGAAAAATGGACCGGAAGAGGAGAATTCCAAGACACGAGGATGAAGATCCCTTACAGCACTGAATGGAATAAGGGGATGAGATGAGGATCCTCCAGGCGCCACCCTGACCTCGTGGCACCCTCCGGCCATCAATCACAGCCCGAAATCAATGGGTCTTATACAGAAAAATGAAGGAGATACTTCCAGTCAAGATTTTCAGGATACCTAATGCACTTTACCAAGCTTACAAAACAATCTGACTTCCACGTACACCTCCTTTTATGCGAATTTAGAATTCAAAAAATCCCTAGACACTTGTATTTATTAAAGAAAATCAGATGCGAAGATCATGACAGGTGTACCAACTGATCATCCTTATAGTAATCCTACTAACACTGATTGCTATCGATGCTCATTCCCAGTATCCTCTACGGCGACCAGTCCACCTACAACCAACTCCTACCAGTAGGTAGTAGGTATGTACACAGTACGATCATTACATGTCGGAGCATTTTCATTGTTAACGATAAAGGAGGGAGAAACAAAGGGCCCTCTGGTACATAATTTTTTTTAATTCACCTCTTTCTTCCTTTTTTTCATGCCCAGTGTGGGCGAGAAGGTGATGTGTCCTACGGAGAAGGTGAGTGAAGGTGAATCGAGGCGAGGCAAGTTGCAGGCTCCGCCCGTGCTTAACGTGGCTCCATCTACACGCATACGGTATATACTCTTTATACATTGCATATGCATATAATATACAGTGCAGCTAGTACCGCAGTTATAAATGCATTGCATACAGAGAATCCATGTATCAAATAATACTGTATAATTTTAAATGCTCGTAGTACGTTCTGCATATCTAACAATGGGCCTTGTCCTACGACCAAGTAAATTTTCACAGGTTAGGGGTTGTAACCCTCCTTACTCTTCCCGTCATCAGGAAAGTGGTGGTTGGGGGAGGGTGTGTCGTGGAACATCCTTGAACGAGTGGCCCGTGTCCTGTGTGGCAGCCGTACGAGGTAAGGATCGTGTTCCTTGTCAGTAACGATAGGACAAAGCAATGACGTCCTACACGCAGACTGTGGGCCCGGTGTTACTTGTAACGCTTAGCTTAACCCCTGTGTCATCCTCGTCGTCATCTTCCACCTCCTTCTCGTTCTGATCTTCACTCTGTATATCTGTAGCTATAGGGTGTATACTATAGCGGTCGAGTCGATGTCTTGAAGAAAGGCGGACATGAATGAAAGAGTGAATGGATGAATCGGGGATGAATGCATTCGAATTACGTTTCTGGGCCTGACTGACCCAACTAATACAGACCTAGCTAGGTCCATGCGTCTATACAGCGATGCATGCACTGGTGTACCTACACGACTTGTACGTACATGATGCACGGGTTAAAAAGTAAAAAGCACGTAGGAGGGCATTCTGGTAGGAGGGAAATACATGATGAGATTGAGAGGAGTATTGTACTAGTACACCCACGTGGTTCTGTTTACAAACTGTCTAATCACCTCGACAAATCGGTACGGGTCTTTCGTAGCTCGCGCAGGTCCCGGTTCGGAATGCATAAACGATCATGATTTTGTTTTTTATTTTTCCCTCTTTACCCTTTCGATAACGTATGAATCATTACCTGGAAATTTTGGGACTCATTGAATTATGCATATCGGTACAGGCTGAATGGGCATTATTTTGATCCTTATACCAGTTTCGGTATAGATGCAGCACTGAACCGCAGCCACTGTCACGTGATCCCTCGTAATGCATCTAATGGCGAATGAACGAACGCGACGAAACCGCAAATTAAATTAGCGAGACGCAGAACGACGCGAGGCGGACAAGAAAGCGTTGGCTGCCCGCTGTTTAACCCGGCTTAATTACCAATTAGCTAATAAAAAGCTACTGTACCACCGCACCGACGTATTATGGCCGAAGTTAAGAAGAGGGCAGAGTAGTACCGAACAGCGCCGTACCGGGCGCTGTGCCCACACTGCGGGAAGAGGCAAAAAAAATAAAATAAAATAAAGGCACCCTGTATAATTATAACTGGCAAAACAGCAGACACGCCGTTAAGAGAACCACGACCATACCGATTGGCAGGGCCTTTTCTTGCTCGAGTCTCCTTAATGCCCAACAATTCGTTATTTTTCTCAAGAGATAAAGAAAGAGAGTGGGGACATACGTCACGAAACGAAATGGTGGTTCAAGTACGATATACGTCATATACGAGTGATAAATATCGTCGAAGGATTTTCTAATTGCCAATTTCGTCTCAGGACGCGGCACACCTAAGTCTCTCCATAGTCCCACGTCATTTCCGGTTCCTCCCACTTCCACGACTTTGGGTCTCGTAGCTTCGGAGCTTTTTGGTACTCTAATAATTGCGGTGCTCTCCGACTGTTATTATTAAGACAATATTTCAGCTATGGTTGTTTGAGGGTGTCTGTGGGTGGGGGAGAGAAAGTGGTGAGAGGGGTCAGGAGGGGGGACAGAGTCGCGCATATAATTTGCAAAAGCCTCTAATTATGGGTTAGTCGCGCGCAGACAGGGACCTTAGCTTGCGCGCTGAAGAATGGCGTTAGAGAGGCACTTTGCCAAGCATGGAAAGGGGAATATAAAAGGGCGAGGCACTGGTCCTTTCTTGGATATTCGCCTACGCGTTAAATGTCCTGCCTTATTTTTATACAATCATTTTGTCATTTGCATTTGTCCCCATACGTTTTCTATGGCTTTGCGCGCGTATCACAATGCGTACCAACATCCTGTAGCTATACCAGGATCGCCAAACTGATCTACCCTCCGAAGAATACTAAACTGGAGTTAGCTGATCGTATATATTCGTTAGTTGACCCCCATGACTTCCTCAGGTCAAAAGTGATCCTAAAAACTGTTCACTGACGTATGCGAAGCGAACGAATGAAGAGGTTAAAAAAAGAGACACGAAGATCCCGTTAAATAAGCGACTGAGATAGCAAGGCGCAGTGGCAACAATGAAGCGTACCAAAGCGTGAAGTATGGATTCCCGAATGACCATAGAATATCCAAAGTGTACCAGAGTCCATTGTATTCCGCGTCACAGTCCTTTATAGTACGGTGAATTGGAGGGCATCGCTATCTACTGGATGATCTAGAGATTTTTGGGCCCCGCGCTCTTTTGTACGTGACTAGTTATACAAATTATCGGTTATAAATGATAGTTCGGAGGTTCGTGGAAGCTTCGACCTCGACGTAGGTTAGAGGAAAGTATAATTCTCGAAGGGGCCTGGTTTTGGACCCGTTGGGCAGGAGACAGGAGGTCTAGGTGAGCTGAGCGCAGGACTTCGTGTTTCTTATAAGTTGGGACCCCAGCAGGGCAGAGGAACTTGAGTGACGTGACTATAATGACGTGCTGCACCAGGATATGTATATATATATACACGTATATAGTAGATGGAACCGAAAGTTGGTGCACGCCTCCAGGCGTCCCGGCGTCCAGGCGTCCTTTCCCGGTTCCCGCCCAAAGAGAACGAGAATTACGAGAAGATAGGATCTACGATTTAATCTGTTTTTACCAATCCCACCATTATGGGTCCCAAGTTACCTCCTTGACTATCGATTCTTCCGCGATTCTATAAAACGTGGGCGTCTTAACCAGATAAACCTCTCTCGTTTAGGTACTCCTGCACTTATTGCACCTATGGACCAACTCGGGTGCCCACTGCGAACGGACCTGGTCCGGCAGCCACCTGAGCGCACCTGACTTCCACCAGGAGGCATTGCGTGGGCCTCATGCTTAACTGGTGTGTGTCTATCTTAACGGGTGAACCTACCAGTTTTAAATCGCTCTTAAATCATATATCAGCTGGTCAACATGATAATTGAATTTGATCAATATCATTTCCAGTACTATCGTCTATGTCGCAGTCTCTTATTGTTTCTACGGTACAAGGTGTAGCCAGACTCCAACACAATGCTCCTTATCGAACACTTATTAAGTACGCCACTGGGCCGGATCTTCGAACAAGTAGTCATTGTACGGTATCTCTGGATACTGTTGTCTTTCCACGTATTCACGGAGTTCTCTTGCATACGGTATATAGACACGTGTTATACTAGGCAAGGTATGTATAGAGCGAAGTAAGGTACATACCTACCTACCTAACTTTTAGTGCGAGACTCCGACTGTATCCTCGAGTGTTTTCTCAGGGCAAGCAGAAGCGTAACCGTGTGGGCTTTGGATCGCGAGAAAAGGAAGAGGAAGTGAAGTAGGTAGTGGAGGAGAGACAAAAAGAAAGAAGGAGAGAGAGGAGTGTCAGAGGGGTGTAAAGGGGGATGGAAGAGGATAAGGCGTCGGGACGCAGCGTTACAGCGACGCATCTGGAAGATGCAAGAGGACGTGCAGTGTGAGATGAGCATCGGCGACGTCGGCGCCCGTGGTGGAGGAAATCGAGGAGAGCGCACACGGTCTTATGTTTGTTTTGTGGTGGGCGGGCCCGGGATCGTTCGAGCCCGCGGGTAAGGCCCCGGTAAGGCCCTGGTAAGGCCCGAGCTGCAAGTCACGAGCCAACAATAGTACAAATAATAACAAGCCCGAGCGGACTCTTCGAGAGAGGCATCTTCTTAACCGGCTAGTGGCTACTACGCTACCCTCTCTTTAAGCCACGTTCACAATGCCGAGTAGGAGTATACGCTCGATGGCGCGTGAAATACTATTCGTACCGGAAGAGTGGTGTAAATGCGCGGGAATTTCGAATAGTTATGAGAATCGTGAGAATTTTCAGTTGACGGTGTGAACCTTTTTTTTTTATTTTAATGACTCTTTCGGCTAGTTTCTTTGTGTACACTTTTGCAGGGGGTTGTGGTTTTAGTGTGATCGAGACCTTACGGAGGGGCTCCCGTTTGGTGTGCGTGCACCCGTATTTAATGCATTGCATTCCCATAAGGGCTACGTCGGTTCCTATAGAGAGTACAGGGACGGTGAATGCAGCCGGGCACTGCTATCATTGCTTCGAGAAAGGCCCACCCACAACGCACGATCTTCCTGAGAGAGTGCATCGCTACCGGTATTGAAACCAGCGCATTGTTTTTCTCTAGGCATGAGAAGATTATTTGCATCGGGTAAATGTATGCCGGTACTGGAAATATATGCCGGTACGGGGAATTCCGGAACCACGGGCTTGGCGGTGCAATCTGATTCTCGAGGATAGAGACGGTCGCGCACGCGTGAAAATACGTGAAAGGCGAAACAGAATCCATTATCAGTATCCATTATGTATCACGGAACAAGATAATGTAAAAATAATAAAATCCTCTTAATCTCTTAAAAAAAATAAGAGAAACGAGTAAATAAAATAATTGTCCAATACAATAAAAAAATGTACATATCCTGGTCAGGCGTTGCTCAAAAGAATGATGGACAGTCTGAGCAAACAAGAGGGTCGTAGCGCGGGGGTAACGAAAGTGATTGAAAAAAAAAAGGTAAAGAGGAGCCATCGAGAGAAGGATGAAAATATTGGAAAGAAAAAGGCGCCCTCCCATACGGTCGTAATGGCACCTAATACGGGCACGTAGGTATAGAGGCCGCAAGAAGAAGGTATAGTTTATAGTGATTACATGGGGTCAGGTCCCGGCAATAAACCATCTCATGGTGGCCATGGCTATATGACTATGGCCATGCTCTTGGCCATGGGTTGGTAGGTATATATGGATATGGTTGTGACCGTTCCATGGGACTCAGACTCGCCTACGCGCGGGCGGAGCGAGAGTGCAGGTCCGAGAAGCCGACCGAGCGCAAAAGCAAAGCGAATTCGAAGGCAAAAGGTGCAAGTAAACGGCAGGAACGATCCGCGAAGAATAAGAGGGAGGAATGAGGAGAGAGAGTCAAGAGAGGAAAGAGACAGAGAGACAAAATTCAGTATATCCCCTAAGAGAGAAAGAGAGAAGGTCAAAGACTTACAGTACAGAGTAAGTAAGAGAGTATCCACTGGGTAGAAAAAGCATCCTATAACCAAGAGTAAAGGATAAAAGAGCCGGGAGAGGAACCGCAAGAAGATGGTTTCAGGAGAGAAGGAGAGCTGCAACACCGGGAGCCATCCTACTGGAATTTAAATAATAATTATAGTGTTTAATATCATACGCGAGGGTCCAGCCCAGACTCTTCGCTACTATATATACCATATACCATCTTGCATGGGTCCCTCTTCACCTGAGAGAACGATGAGAGGTGGGCCCTCTGGGCCCTACTGGATGGATGCTGGTCCTTGTCTTGGTAGGTTGGTACCTACCTACTCCCTGTGGCTCCACCATATACACCATACTGGGTACACGTGTGCCCTATAACGTATAACGTACCGAGAGCCAAGGAGCCACTCTGTAATAAGCCATCCGACTGATTGGAAACCGATCCGATCCCCTTGTGAACCGCCATCACTATCCTTACCACCATCATCGATATCCTCTTCCTCCCTATATATCTAATCTACCTACGGAAATCATACTCTTCGGCAACCTTAATAAATTCCCATAGATCTAGAGCTCCTTCATTTGACGTCATAGATAGCCAAGATGACGGGATGTCTCCACAGGAAGTTGCGTTATCGCTTTATGGCCAAATAACACTTCGTATGGTGCACCATGGGTAATACAGTAATTTTTCAATGGGCATTAACAAAATCTAATCTTTACTCAAATTTCTAGCAATTTCCTACTGGATTATCGTTATGAATTTTCTTCATACCTTTCGCTACGCTCGGACTATGCTTGGAATGTTTATTCTCTCCTTGTATATATACCATACTCATATTGCGCCATACGCATCCAATTGGATATACGCACAGAAGACTTTTACCTCTCATAAGTGCAGCCAGGAGTCATTATACCGTGTGGCGAGTCTTCGCCAGGTCGTAACTCCCGATTCGTTCCCAGTCTCTCTTAAGACTTTACCGGTAGTCACCAACGCCCACGCTTATTCTTTGTGCTGGCTACTATACACGGGGTCAGGACTATTACGTACATACAGATTGCTTATAATATTTTTCAATCTTAATGACCGGTAATCGAGACACTGGTCCGATGAAATTTCATTTCACTCATCAAAATTAAAAAAAAAAACCGTTTCGCTAGCCATCGTCGAAAATTATTTTGAAACTATTAAATTTTCTTGCTAATTAATATTGCTGATTGGCATTGAACGATTATCCAGGTAACTTTTTTTTTCTAACTGCTAATTGTAAGACTGCATGAAGCGAACGAAATGGATGATGATGTCGATAACGATTTTCTTATTGTACAAATAGATAACACGACGTGAGCGATCCTAGTGAGAGGAAGGAAAAGAAATTCTGCGGAAGGAGTGGCCTGTTACGAAGAAGTGATCTGTATACAAGTCGGATAGTATATCTATACTGGCATAGAGTGGACTATTAATCAAGAGAGGACTCTTAATCATTTGATGAACCAATCAATAAATCAATAACTCTTACACAGTGAGGAGATAATGCTTAGAGGCTAACTCCTACGATACTTGGATAGATTCATCTCTGCCATTTGTCCAATGCATTCATCCCTATTTGGTACGAGGAACGAAACAATTATTCAAACGTTATCGGAATCGTTTATATTTTTTTCTGCACAGTCACATTTGCCAAAAGTACCGAACGACCGTCAATAACGTGTATCAGGAGATAAATTAAAATTTCTGAGAATCGAGAAAAACAAAAGTCATTGTACCAATGATAAGAATGATTTCAAGATAAATAATGCTTCCTGGAATCTCTTCCTCTCCCACGGGATAGGCTATCGAATCATAGTCACGTAGTCAGGAGTCCATTTAACAGAATCATCGATCAGACATGCCGAGTCTGAGTGGTTGTCAGATGCCGTGGGGGCTCACGGTATTCCTGTACACATATGTATATACAACGACGTATCTAATAACGCGTGCCTCGCTCGAAACGATGATTCGATGATAGCTGTAAGGCTTCTACATACAATGTAATTTGTATTGGAACGAATTGTTTGCCTTCCGCTGCTACCACGCCGCACATTTGCATGCTAGATCGGCAGTGGCGACTGTGGTCAGGCGTGAATCATTGAAATCAAGTGCAAAATCGTATGTATAGCGAAACGCTAAGAAAGGGCACAGAGATCAGTAAGAAAGGTAGGGGAGTTCAAGAGGTCAGAGGATCGCGTGTCTTTATAGACGAACGAGGACTGAGGGAAGATGGGGCAGAGGGGTGGTGAAAAAAAAGAAGAAAAAAGGTCGTGAAGCAGTTTGTTACCCTTATTGGGTGACCATAGGAAAAAGCAGCAGAAGAGATAATCCGGCTATTAGAGGTGTCCCTGTGAGATGACCAGGGGTTAGAAGAGCCGATAGATCGGGTTAGGTCATTCGATAGACCTAGTGAGGTTGGAGTAGGGGTTAGGTAGGTTAGCGAGGGAGGCTGGTGGCCCCAATTTGTCGTAACAACCCGACCAACATGGTTTTCTTCTTCTCTCTTTTTTTTTATATTTCCCTTTCCCTCTCCAAACTCCTTATCCTAAGCCCCTTACTGGACCAGGGATGCTGAGGCGAGATCTTCACCCCAACTGGACAAACTGAATCATATTGATTGAGCATCCTGGCCGCAAAAAAGAGTGCGACCAAGAGGAGGATTTCCTGGAGGGCATCAAGTGAAAGACTTGACGATTCTATTCCGCTGTTTTTTCAAAGCTCCAGAATGGATGCTGGATGATTTTATGGCTGGTCAAGGTTACTCCCTATTGGATAACCAATCGATGGCTATCTACTTGAGACCCATAAGTTTAACTATACGACGTATACGCCGTACGAGTGCGGGTGTCTGGTTAAGTTTTGCTCAAGTCGATCATCGGCAGCCTCTTCCTTGGAGGGTGGGATAGTCTTATCGTTTTTAAAGATCTTGAATAAATTAATTATCCGACAGGTTAATCGAGTTAGCTGGCCGTGCCAATCATAACTCGGTACTTTATTAGCCGTTTCCTCTCCTTGTCGTCCTGGGATTAACTAAAGTAGTCGAGCAAAAGGTAAAAAGGATCCAGGATCGTTTCTGCTGATAAAAATCTCTCCTTATACAAACCGTACAAGATCGTTTTCTCCCGCATATAAATCAGCTATGCCAAATCCGCAAATTCAAGTTCCTCAATGGGAATGATACAACGTAGCAGATCCTCTCGATACAACGACGAACCGTTTAATACGGCGTGGATATATATTTCTTGTTGTTGTTGTTGTTGCTCGATGGTCCCAGCAGAGAAAATATGGATACTGGTTACACCCTGGTGAGTTCGATTCTCTGGTTTGGTTATACGGGATGGGACAGGACTGCCGCGCGGTGACTGGTGATTAATGATCCAGCCAATCAGATAGCCAGGGAGGAGAGTGGGATAGTGAGTGAGCGAGAGGGAGAGAGAGAGGGAGAGAGGGGGGAGCAGAGGAGAAAGATAGAATACGGGATATCGAGAGGATGTGAGGGATAGTGAAAGGGCGAGGCATGTAGCCGTAGTTGATATGTTGCGCTGTCACTGAGTTGTACCTGCTGGTTGTTGCTGTTGTGGAATTGTAATATTGTATTGTACTGTTTGTAGTACTGTGTTCCCAGCTCTGGCCGACAGCCTGTCCAAATACCGCCACCGTATAAAACCCATACGGATAGATAAACGTACGGTGGCATCGACGTACGTAACGGACGGATGGGCCTTTGCTGTTCATGGCCGTCCAGATACCTACATTCCGTTTACCAGTGTTACCCATAGCCGATACAATGATCGTAGAGGAGAGATACGAGTGACTTGATCGGGCCCAGTAATGTCTCTACGGGCTACTTGAATGGGGCCTCACCATTAGACATTACCGTGGGACTTCTATTAAGACAGTATTGCCAACGCTTGGTGGTCGATTAGTATAATTCTAGTTATTATTTACTAGCACCGTCGATAGAGTCGCTAAGGCCCCCTTGTAAGGCCCACCGAGCTTCCACAGGCAGCTTCTGATAGGAATAGCGTAAAGGGAATCTTTAACCACGGAGAGAATTCGACATGCGCCCGCCAATCTGTCGGACGGCATTCCGAACAAATTAGCAAATAGTTGGTTGCCCGTTAGGTTGGTGGGTAAGCGATATTAAATAGCAGCTTGCTCGGTTCGTTCCTACCTTCGTTGGAAGGCTACGCAGCAGCGTATAATCTCGATGGTTATTAATGGCGATGGTTTGGGAAACTGCTACTGGGCAGCCCGGCTATCCTTTTTTATCATCTCTCGCTGCATCGTTACTCTCTCCTTCTCTTTCCTCGTAATCTTCTTTCTTTGCGTTAACAAACTTTTTACCTGGTGCTCTATTCCCGTACGGGAGCACTCGTCGTTTTAGCATTGTCTAACCTTAAAGACAAACTGTATATTTAAAGATACCCATATTATTTTCCGTAATGTAAATATCGTCAATTATTCATTAGCGTGTATTATTGGTAATAATCAGTGCATAAAGATTTTAAAAAATTTACGTAAAAACAGGTATTCTTGATTGCTTAGATATGGAATTCCTATTTTCCTATAGTTTTTATATCTGTCTATACTTTCTACCTTTTATTTTCCCCTAGTATCTCCAGCTATTACCGGTGCACCCTCTACCGAGTCTTAGCAATGGGTAAGGGTCCAGAGAGCCCGGACTCGCGGAGCAAATCCGTGGGTCGCTCGTAAATCGGTCTGCCGAGATTTGCACCGATGACCCCCTCGGAACAATAAAAGAGTGGGAAGTTCATTTAACAGGCTATAAAGGAGTCTGCTTTGGAGTGGCTTGGATGCCGCACGATCATGGGGCCCACATAGGTACCCCACATAGCTACCTACGTAGCTGAGTGGCCTACCTCCTATACTCAACACCATCCCATGCAGCATCCTCTTGGAAAAGAGGATTTGGGAGTGGAAGCTTGCTAGGTTAGGACGGTAGGCTATCGGTGATCACCTCCAGGGTCGAATCCGGCTTATCTCGCCAAGAGAAAAGCTTACCGCGGGTGAATAGAAAGGCAAGTCGAGTCGAAGTCAAGTCGGGGTCGGAGGATGGAGAAGAGAATGGGGAGGAGGCGGGAGGGGGGGGGGGTGAGTTAAGCATTCGTCCAGAGAAAACGCACTGCTCTCTCTCTCTCTCTCTCTCTCTCTCTCTCTCTCTCTCTCTCTCTCTCTCTGGACCACCCTCTGGTACCACACTACTTCAGCACCATCTATTGGAACCTGGTCTATACTTGACACCCTTATGCACGGGCTGGACCATGTGTGTGCTTGTCACCTCTCTCTTTCTACTGGTTCCCATATTCCCTCTCATATATACGTATGTTCTTTCTCTCCCTCGACAAGCCACCGGCAGCGATTTTTATCGCGACGCAACGCGTCCCGACGCGGTTCTCTAGCAGCTACCAGACCATTGGTCGGGTCCATTGTCGGAAGTCATGCACTGCTCGTAAAAGCGATAACGCGCCTGGTTTCTGAAATCACGAAGTCGCTGGCGGACGGGTGTCTCTTATCTTGGTAACCATCGGTCACATTAGAAAGTGCGAACGCCCTCGTTTCTTCCCTTTTTCTTGTACCTGTTCATCGGGTGGACATACCAGCCCTTCTGTTGGTGGCTTTTTATTTTTTCTTAGAATCCTCTCTTTTTATCATTTGTATTCTCCTTACTGGTTTTCGCCCGAATCCACTGACAATGCTGGACCATCCTAAAACGGGTCCTGGTGATCGCGATTTCAATCGACAATCGGGTTACCAACCTGAAGAGTACACTGTAGGGGTACCGTGCTCCGGAGAATTCCCTAAGTCGAGGATTTGGTCCAGTGGAGGAAACTGCAGCATCCATGCCTGGCTTCCTTATCCTACCGGCATGGCACTTCTCTTTGGAAGGACCCACTAAGGGTTCGTGTCTGGACTTAATAAGATTCGATTCCAGGACTGGGAAGTGTCCTTGCGATTCGCGACTTGCTACGTGGATCCGTAAATAGGAGCACAACCCTCCTGGAAACGACCACTACCCCTTAGAGACTTGCTGATATTAGAGCTAATGGGATACTTTGTTACCCCCATTGAACCTTCTACCTTTCTGCTTCCCTCTTTTCTCGTTCTCCTCATCGTCTCGTCCTGCCACTTCAGGGAAATCGCATCGGATTAATACTTCCGCATTTGGCATCTTCGCCGAGATGATTTGCAGTGCTGGTAACCCGACTTATACTGATTGCGAATGGACCAGTAATAAAAACGGATGCTAGTGCATTTCGAAAATTCTTGGTTACGCATCTCAGGTCACTAGGCATTCGCAGCTCTTGTTTGAGATCTGCCGGTTCCTTCTGGAGGCTGGATACATTGAAGAAATTCTTTCCAAGATGATTTTCCGCTTGGTTCCCGGACTGATTGACGCTCTCGGCGATTTTCCGCTTTGCCAGTTCGTACCTTTAACGAAATGGACGCTTCGCAAATTCGAAAATACCATTGTTAACGCGCCACCCTTGACTGGTTCGCTTCACAAGGCAGTTCTATCTTATTTTCTATTATTTTTAACACGTTTTACCAAAAAAATTCCCTAGAACCGACATTATCCTAACCTCGCATACATTCGAGCAGATCAAAGAAAATAATCGTATCGGCAAACTTTGCTTCCCACCCTTAAGCAACCTCCTCCCCTATTTTCAGATCGTTTCCGCTTCCGGAGGAAGAACGGCTCGCTAATCGGATAATCGAACGCAGCGCCGGATATCGGCGCGACTTCCTGCATCTATGAGCCATCGACGAAGCATCCGAGTATAACAATGCGATATACAGTTCAAATATTTTAATGCCTAGGAAACTCAACCCTGTCCCCCCATCGGATGTGAACCAGTAAAAAAATTCCAAAATCCTTGATTG
This sequence comes from Trachelus iudaicus, assembly GCA_030142595.1. Classification (NCBI taxonomy): domain Eukaryota; kingdom Metazoa; phylum Arthropoda; class Insecta; order Hymenoptera; family Cephidae; genus Trachelus; species Trachelus iudaicus. The sequence goes on along the minus strand of JARQTH010000394.1, from coordinate 273,870 downwards.
CCAATAATAACGCCAATAGTCCATATGAATTTTGCCAATTTACCATCTACCAATCGAGAATTCTTCCGATCCGTCTCTATAAATCTCCGTCTATAGTTCGTATTAGCCTGCCATATAATATGCAATGTCAACAGGCGCGTTTCCAACGTAGCAAAACATACATAGCCAAGCATAGGTGGGCATCCGTACCACAAACTATATATATTGTATATATACACACAATATGTATATATACTTTCTCATATGTACATTCCACATACGTATAGCTAACGTCGATGGTTTCGTGTGGCGTAACGCTGATTGCGCGTTGTTTGTCGTCTCGGCACGCAAACCAGCCAACCCAGAGGTACGTAGAACAGACCGCGGCCTATTCTGACGCCAGCATGGAAACGAGATGACATTTGGTATATCGGGCGTCAGACAACTCGTTACTATCTAACCCATCCCAATTCCACAATTCGTAACTGGTTAGTTGGCCGCGACCCCATCTCCTGACACGAGTGACCCATACAACCCGGAATACGTGTGCATGACATATCCATACGAATACGGCTTACACAAATACATCAAGCGACATCAGAAGACGTAGAAACAATAATAATACTAGAGAAATAGCATGGTGTTTCAGAGCGAAGAACCCGGCATAGGGTCAGTATACCCACCTAGTGTATAGGAAACCAAGAGAATTGGTCCCCACCGTGGAAGATCTATGCCAAACGGAAGGCACCGTACCCGGAAGCCATTACTGCCCCTCTAATTTCTTTACGATCACAATGCCATTGGTCACGCTCCTGCGACGCTGTTGTTTATGGGGCCTCGACGCCGAGCCAATCATCCCCGACCGTCTCGAAAGGGCAGGCCGATCGATTTGCGCGGCTGCCGAGGTGTTTCTCTCGAGCGTTTACAATACGGCTTGTAGTCTAGGGATATTTTATTTTTATGGGAGAAACAATTTTTCACTAGATCAAATTACAGCCACAGTTTCGTTCGTTGTAGGAAAGTAACGTTAAACTGTGAAGTCAATGGCGTATCGACAACGACTCGATGTCCCTGGTTAGGAATCCTGAAGATCATAGGCACAATAGAGATTAAGGATGAAGTAGGATTGCCAGACTTTCCATGGACCATACAAATACAGTCCATTGTTGCACTAATCACTGGCCACATGACTCTTCGGATTGTTCGCATTCGACGTCCCTCCGATCTATGGAAACTTTGAGAATCCTTGGTTCGTTCGACAAAAGGGATGGATGAATCGGACGAAGGCTGGTCGCTCGGGTATGGTGATATTAGCAATAATAATAATGATACGCGCTATAGTCAAAGCGAGAGGGAGATGAACGAGGGAACGTGGCACGCGCACGAATCGGTAGGCTCATTTATCTCCTGAGAGGCACAGAGTGCATTTCACGATCGGACAAAATGATCTGGCATAATACGTCCGATAATGATAGTAGAATGAAACCGTAAGAAAGCGACGAGGTACGATGAATTTCGGAAACAATTTTTCATTCGTGAAGATCATAACAATATGGTGGACCGTGTCACAGTATTATAGACTGAACCGGGTACCGTAGCCAGAAGCTTATTACCAGCATTGAGTAACTGGTTCACGAAGAAGGCATGGTGCGTATTCGAGGTAGGACTAAATAGAAATAAAGAGATGTAGAAGAGAGAGACGAGGAGGAGAAAGAGGGGAAAAAAGAGCAGACAGCAAAGAGGGCATGGTAGCTGAGTGGTGTGTTCAATGGTGGTAGTGGCAGATAGCACCGAGTGGCTCCAGGCACAATGAGCCTATCAGATTATATTTCTATTTTCGACACGCGGCCTATCGCGCAATCCCATCTTCGTAGCGCGGCTACCGCGACGCCAGATCGTACGTACAGCCATGCGAGGACGCTGAGCGGCGCGGCGCGCCACGTCGTGCCACACAACACATATCCTTTGAAAGGCCTTTAGGAGCCTGGGGGCCCCTGACGCGATGATGCTGACTCTGACGCTGTGCGCCTGACGGTGCCTGCCGCTGTCTGCCTATACAGTGCTTACCTACCTTGCTGTCTACCTACCTTAATACCACCTTGCTACGTAGAGTGCAACGGGCCTGCTTGGATGTCTATGCAAAATTAGACAGGTCTGTACCAAGTTTCATTTCTCTCAGGTGCAAGTACGAGGTACTGTACTTCGAAGCGGGACGAACCGAATTTCTGAAGTCTGAGGGTTGATAAAATTTTTAAGGGTAGATCAAGGTACACGCTCAAGATGGAGCCCTAATTTTCTGGCAAAGTAATAGGCCTATCTTTTGCAGGATCTGGTATGCGGTTACAGGTTGGAGATCAGTTTTGGGTCTGTTGGTAGCTCCCGGCTACTTTCGGACTGGTCCGATAGTTTGGCCCCGTGGTAAAGGGCCAGTAGGGCCCGCAAGGTTTCTACCGAAGTGGCAGAGGAACTTCTTCTCGGTTCTTTACGCTCCTCCGAACCTCTTCTCTTTTTCTTTCTCCCACCATTCGAGACGTCCCGCATCGCCTGGATGATGGCAGAGCTCGGCTCGGGTTTGCTTCCTCCCTTCGGGCGGTGCAGCTTCTCCCGCTACGGGAATTCCTCTCCTTGCCCTTTTTCTCTCCTTTCTCACCCTCTTCTTTACTGACTTCTTACCTTCTCTGCCTTCCCTCGGTCCTTCCTTATATACTCGCTTCTCTTATCCAAACCCAAGTACCAGCACCGCATTTCCAAACCGTCGTGAGCCAACCATCCGGACGATCCCGTCACGATGTACGTGAAAACGCTGTGGTGGTTCAGCTTCCAGGAATTTAGTTAAATCTTCATGGATACTTAGGATTCGCATATACGATAAGTAAAACGGATGCTGGGTCCATGATGTTCTTGTCAATAAGAATTTATAAGAAAATGATAATAGGTACCAATATTATAACCATTAGTAAATGAGACGGATGATGAACGGAATAAATCTGGTCATGTTAAGAACAGGGGGAGGGAGGGTGGTCAGTAGAGAATTTTCTGCAAACGTGGAAAGAACGCGTTGTATCTTGACAGATGGTTCTTGATGGTAGGCTGTTTGGACCAGACAAGAAAAATAAGCTGATGCATGGAAGGAATAAGGTGGAAAGGGGTATCCGTAGGCATCACTGTGAAGAAGTCAAGTAAGAGGAACGGGAGAAGAAGATGGAGAAAAAGTATAAGGAAAGGGAGGCAGTTATCACAACACTTCGCAACGTTCTGCCATGGATGGACGGACGAATGGACGTGTACGCACGACACTGTAAAATTACCATGTCAAAAACAATTACATTACAGATGAACAGTTCTCGCACCTCGTTCCTATCGTCCTATATATATATACCTTCCTTTATACCCACAAGCTCCACACTTTTTCCGATTACATTGCATAATATATTTCTGATAAAAATATAAAATTATTAAAATAAAAACTAGCCATGCAGCAGACTCCGTGTATGGCTTTTTACAGAATATACGTAGCACGTGTAAATTCGTGATCGAGTATGATTCGAAAGGGTTATCGTAAAATGTTCAGTCAAGGGGTGGTTACGGACAGAAGAAGGGGGAAGGAAAGGAAGAAAGAGAGACGCTTCGCGAGATTATCAACGATGCTGGTTCGCATTCTGGAGAGTCCGAGGGGTGTACGTAGGGGGTGGAATGGGGGTGGGAGTGATAGAAAAGAGAATGCGCAGGGGTTTGATTCCGGTAGAGTGAGGTTAGGGGTAGGGGGTATAAAATGTGAACAGGACTGGTTGGCGGTGCAGCAGTGCCACATTGGGAAAGGGGTCCCCAATCAATCAGCCGCAAATCAGTATGCACGGCACGTTCGCCTAATGCCGGCACTCTTTCATCATATTCATTTGATCGCAGCCTCGCTTCGCTCGACGCACAATCGCTAATAGTCCTTTTTCAAGATGGCCGAGCATCGCGACAAATTCACATCCCCCGTTCGAGATCATTCGCTGTACCTGATTGTTCGACAATGTTTCAACGTACATGCAACACAATGAGCATTATGTTTTCGCGCTTAAAAATCGTAACATGAATTTCAAATAAAAAATTCATAATAACACTAACATATAATTACATCTATATTTATCAGGACTGGGGACACGCATCTCTAATCTTCATGCGGAGATGGCATTTCGTATGGCCGAGGCAAAATACCTAATCCGGATTACGGTAAATCCGCTTAGCTTAGTGGACACTTGCGTCGAGTAGCGATAGGATAGCGATGCGACGGTTGCTTTACTTTCCTCATGAGGTCTGATCTGGTGAGAAAAATATTTTTTATTTTCATGTTTTTTGCTCTCCATACCCGTATACGCATTGCTACTCGTGTTTATCTTGATCACGAGTGTATCTACTGCAAGATGATCAACACGTGATAAGGAATCGATTATATTTGGATTTCGGTATTTTGGTTCAACATGGACGCTGAATACTCAACTAGTTGAGTTCGGTTGTTCAGTTCAGCGCTGTTCAGTTCATTAACTGGGAAGCCAATATAGGCTGTTTGCATTGGCGGACGACTCCATCTCACAAATTGAGAGCCATATTGCATACGGGGACGTATAATATCCAGCACGGACCACTGATCGCCACTCTTCATCGTTGTAAATAGATAAACCGCGAGCGTACGATAGTTTCCAATATGGATTCCCTGTGCGTCCTAGAGATAATACTGGGAGTACTTTGTTCGTGCAGAATTTTCATGTAGCGACGGTGCTGCCTCTAACGGTTAGTCACAGAACTCTTTACGAGTAAAACGAAAATACAGCAGAAGGTCTTGACGTAAGGGGGGGATTCAGTGGGGGACGAAAAGGATAAAAATTATAGGGAAAAAGAAAGAGGGATGCACGTGGACGCCGATAGGCCGCAGTTAAAACATAATTATGGCAACCCCATGCATCAACCCCATGACAGACCGCGGGCGTACCGCGCTGTCAAAATAGATAACGCTCGGCTAAGTCACCCCGAAGTTAAAATCCACCCCTGCATGGTGAAGGGTATATATATATATATATATATATATATATATATATATATAGGATAGGTCCATTCGCTTTAGGTTAACGTTGACAAAGGGTAGGTGGCTGTCTAGCACGGATAGGAGGTCGCGAGGGGGTTGATTCAGGGCGGTGGTCCAAAAAGGCGGCAGTGACGTCACGGCCGATTAACATAAACGCTTCGAGTTCACATCCGGCGAGGAGAAATCCGGATCGCGGGGGTGCGTGGTACAGTCAAGGGTGCTCTTTATGACGCTCGGATTTGGGGATCATTTTGCACGAGATTCATCAACCCTTTTATTACTGAACCGGATGACAATAATATCTAATGCAGGACATTACGAGAACGTTTAATCCATTGATGAGATCTTTGTTCTCATTATATTCCCAGCATCCCTGTACCAGAAATATATAAAAATCATGTCGCTTACCCAGCATCCAAGGTTACAGAACAATTTAATCCACTCTTGATTTCTATCGGGTGGGTAAATATTCAATGGAACTTTTCCCACATACTATACGAGGTTATCTATAACCTGACTATGTACGTAGGTAACTACACTTGAACGGCATAATGTACAATACCGATAGTTCTTAAGGAGGTACCACTATCAAAATATAAATTTACTGATCCGTCTGAAATTTTTTTATGATCTTCGCAAGTACATAATCTTTGTGCGTGCAAAGTTTCAAAAACATCGATCGTACCGTTTCTGAGATATACTAAGTGAAAAAAACTAAATGGCACGATACAGATATACTTGTGTTAAATTGATATATTTTTTAAATATTTTTACAATTAAATTGTAATAATATGAAATACGAAGCGTATGAAATTTATAGGTCTCTGATCTTCGGGTTGGTTCAAGAAAGAGTTAATATTTTTGAAAATAGCATTACACTGTTTATTCGCGAAAAGAAAAAAATGTCTATGCATACGAAACAGTCGTACCTCCTTAATAAGGCGGCAAGATGCACCGCAGTGATACATACCGCGAGCCCCCATAACTCATAGTCTCTCCTACTATCGTTTAACCCGACGGAATAACGTGTCCATTACGAGCGATTAACCGTGATTCACCATTCGAATAAAATCATTCGCAATAAAGTACAATGTTAATCACGATTCCATGAGTTCCTTATATCAATGGATTTGAATGTTCAATACTAAGATCATGCGAGTAACAATATCCAGTTATTGAAGTTACTCAATATTTTGTTTCCTACCTAATAATTAACAACGAGGTGTTAACGGAATAATGCTAAGAAAGTATAGAATGGAGTAGGTACAGTGTCACTTTGCAGGATAGTTTATAAGGCGCGTCTGAAATATGAAGGTAAATGACCTAAGTGTATACATATACATGTATTCCTTTGCAGTGGGTGAGGAATAGAGGAACGAGCGATTGTATCCCATTCATACTTTTGCATTGGAAAGTAGTCATTTGTGCACAGGTTGTGGTGTGTCGACGAGACGGAACGCCTGACTGGAAGCCAACTTGAACGAGTAAGACGCACGCCGCCATTATAATAGATATGTTAGCATGCAAACGCTGTCTTTTATATACGTTTGCTAGCAGCAGCTAAGAGTGGTGGTGCCTCGTGTCAGGGATGTACAGTAAAGACGGGGGCCCCGAATAAAATTTTTCAACGACTCATTAACACGGCGACAAAAAACGCGAAAATTAATTAAATAATTAAATTAAAAAAAATATTTAATAAAAACATTCACGGCACCAATTTAATGATAATTACAGATTGAAGTTGTCAGCAAGGCAGATGATGATACCAATAAGATTGAATTGATAAGAATTACATACTTGATTACGGTATAGTGAGTCATCTTGATAAGTTTACCTGCTAGTGTCGTACCTGGGGCCCCGTGTGAATGGGGCTCTAGCGGAGCGGTGCAGCTTGGTTCATTGGAAAGGCAAAGAGGGGGGTTCGGAGGGGAACAAGGGGTAAGCCCAGGAGGGAGGGTACCTAGTGTCTAGGTGGGGAGGTTGAGGGGACGGAGGCAGGGGAGCGCAATGGAGGACCTGGGGGACCGGGGCCAGGGAAGTCGACGCGCGGCGGGTGTACCTACTTACCATACTCCCAGTATACCAAAGTCCCGCTCCCGACTCGCTCGCGGCAGATAGTAGTTGCTAGCACACAGTTCTCAGGAGCGGAGAGCCCGAGTTGGGTTTAGTCGGGTGCGCGGCGGACGATCCGCAGCGGAAAATTAGAGCTTTGGCACAGTCCTGGAGCCGTTCGCGTTATCGGACAGGATTCAAAATTCCGAATCGAAACAAGGAATCAGGATAGATATGGGTATCCGAGAAATATAGATTCTGAGGTTTTCGGAATACCACAGAACAAGGGGGTGAGTCTATGTTCTTGGGTCTACGATGGCGTCACTATTAGTGTAGTGTTACTGTACGTCCAATACAAATAATTAAATTTAACTCTAACTAGACCGGAAGTACCGAAGGCAACGTTGTATTACGGTTTGTCGTGGGGAGGATTTCGTGCAATTGTACAAGGGGATGATGCAGAGTAATATTGGCTCTTGGTAGGTAGGGTCAGTGTCAGGATGATGTTAGGGAGGGGATGAATGACGCGAGTGACATCCGGTTTCTCCTGAGGATTCCTCGTCTTCCGTTAAGTTCTTGTTCGGTTCCGCTATCGCTTGTCACGTGGTCGCCGACTCTGGCGCCTCTGGTGGCGGACAGAAGAGCTAACCACGGAAGGGTCTCTATTGCTGCCCGTTCGTGTCTTCTGTTGGGCATTCTAATCCGGTGGGGAGGAGTGGGGGGTATGGACGGAAGATGTTTGGATGAGGTCACGAGCGATGTTGGGAGTAGGGAATGTGGAAGGAGCACCAGGACGCACTCCGAGAGATCTTATATGACACTGGATGACATTTGACAACCACGTGGGGTACGTGTCGCACGTTGTGGATATATCTATATGTGTCTATCTACTTCTCTATAGCTGTATATGATGTACTTTGTTGTTGTGGCTACTACCTTTATATTTCTACTACTTTAGTCGCTTGTTTATATAATTATACAGTTAATTAACTACAGTTTTATATTTTTTTAATTTGTACATATTTTTATTACTGTTACGTGGTGTCGTCCCTCTATTCTTACTACCCCTACACTGTTTAATCACGACTTTACCTAATCTTCTAGGTTAAGATTTCTTCCCTTCCTCACGCTCCATTAACATAATAAGCCTTTCTCAGCGCCTTCTAGAACTTTTCCTTAAAAGTTGAACAGTTTAAAGTATATTCGAAAAAAAATTTGAAATCAAATTTTTGCATTCCGAAATATATTGACTTTTTAAAATCTGGGTCCTTGTATCTGGGCCTACATTTTAATGCCTGCTATAACGATGCTCCATTGTACGCTCCTGGCTCTGGAAGGGTGGCGTCGAAATATCGAAGCACCGTTGCGTAAAGGGGAAAAAAATGAAATATAAAAAAGTGCACCCACAACACGGGGGGTTGCAAATTCAATTCGCACTCTGAATAACGGCTAACAAACCGCAGTTATAGGATAAAAAGCTATGCAGTGTCGTGCGCACGAATGACGTTGGGTAAGCAGAGCAATTCCAGTGGTCCATTCTTAAATTGATCTTCCAACATCATCAGTGCCTACTCTCAATTTTACTGTAGGACTCTATACCTATCCACACCCTTCTCAACGTACCAGTATGGCAGCATGCCGGGTCCACAGACCCAAAATTCAATAAAGGCGAAACGAGTACCTAGACCACCGTCACCACCACCCCCGTGTCTCTAACAGCCCTCTATAGGGGTTGTTCCGCGATGTTAGGAGTGCCAGAGTCATCCTGAAGAGTCGGTGCATATATTAATCGTCGCGAACAAAGGAATTTACCCTCTTTGTCTCTCCCTCACGCACGAAGATCCCGTCACGACATAAAGACAATTAAAGGCATATAAAATTCATTGCATACTCTTATCTACCCTTAAATCGCGTTTCTATGAATTTTCAATCAATTTAATCAAAATTTTTTTTCCTCCAATCAGAATGATTGAAAATATTTAATTTCGCAATTTCTGTGATATACGTATATTTATACGGCAGCCATTTTACCAAATATATCCGGATGTATTAACCAAGCGACAGTCAGGATTAAAGCGGGCGTGACGCGTTACGCAATCCGCGAAGTTGACGAGTCGACTAGACAGACGGGCTGACAGGACACAATATTGCAATAACTTCAATTACGGCGACACGACGAGCCGCCGAGGGTGGTTTACCCCGAAGCCCAACGCTATCCATTTATATTTCCAACTGACACAGCCGTCGCGGTCGAATTGGCTTCAGGCTCTCGCGTTAGGCTGGCGGGTGGGTTGTGGGGGGGGGGGGGCATAGATGGGAGAGCCGACGGTAGTGCCGAGAGAGAGCAGAAGAGCATAAAGGGGGTGGAAAAAGGGGCTGGCTTTAAACAAGTGCTTCTTAATAAACCATTGACGCGCGAAACCACCCTCGAAAATTTGCCCGCACTTCGCCCTCAGGGCCACGGCCCGTTTCCGAAGGGTTGTTGCGAAGGAAGAGTCGAGCGAGTCGTCAACGTTGGGTTAACTTTAGAAATGTGGTTTTGCTCGATGAAGCTAAGGGGGTAGTAAACGGGAGTTTTCTCACTGGGGGTTATCGGCCATTTCATCCCTTGGTAAAAATAAAAAATTCTTATGCTTAATATGCTTGCATACTCGCAAGCGTGGTATAGATTTTTTTTTAGACAGAAAATATTTAACCTGGTGTGGACAAAACTCACCCCTATATCACGTACCACTTGAAATTTTGCTCGGTTGCTGCTTTCTCCTTTGTTTCCCTTTTTTCTTTCTCTTTCTTAACGTTTCATTTGACAGCTGTCGGCCGCAACGCTCACCTACCCTGTGTCTGTCTTCGACTTTTCTGTCGAGGGAGAGGGATGATCTCACCCCTATAGACATTAGTATAAGGGTGAGCGAGTCATCCTCTACTGACTCCTACTGTATTCATCCCTGTGAAAGAAACTTTTAATTTAGATGAATTCGGTGTGATATCGATTAGGTATTTTTTTGAAATTTCATTACCGTGAGCGAATTTTGAAAATTTCAATCGCAGAAAGGAATAAGGCACATGAAAAATGTAAAAAAAAATACAAAAAATATCTTTAAGAAATAAATCAATGTATTAAAATCCGGAATGACATGCAAGCATGAGAAGAAAACTAGGCTTAACAGTAAAACATGATAACGGCATTCAAAGTCAATTGTTACGACCGTGCACGGAGTGACAGAAGTAAAATGGATGAGAGGATATTTTATTCTTTTTTTCCATTTCTACCGTTACTCTTTCTCTTTCTTCCTTCTCTTGTATCCAGTACCTCCACCGCTTCTCCCACCCTCCTACGGAATCCCTTCGTGCCGTCTCAGGTCGACTCGAACTCGTAAATACGTACCCGATTTGTTTTGCTCTTGCATGCCATAAAATTCCCCATTCCCATCCACCGCAGCAATATCTATATCCTATATTATCTAATTTCTCCAGAACCTGAGATAATCAATTATATTAACTGCTCACACTGGTATTCTTCAATTGACTGCGATACAACAAAAAAAGCAAGGAAAAAATAGATATTTATTTCCTGCGTCTTTCAAGTTCTGGAGAACGGCACTTATACCGATCGAACAACCAATCAATGGAAAACCCGTTGCCGAGGCAATAATAAACGTAACGTTCGTTAGTAGAATGTTCCAATTCCATCGGTAACGTAGAAACGTAACTGCGTCAGAATTCGACGTAAGTTATGTAACGTTTCGCAAACAGTATCTCAGCCGCGGCATTTGTTATCCATTCTTCGTATCGTATCGGTATTCCAACCCTGCAGGGGGCAATACGTGCTTGCGATAATTATTAGAGAATCAATTAACTTGCCGGTGACTCGCGCTGTGGAAAACGTGAAAAACATCATGGGGTCTTATATGCTCGATCTGGAACAGCGTTGACTACGTATATACTGAATGATGATCCTACAAAAGAATTTCCACTGAGCATCATTGCGTCATGGATAAATCAATGGATCGGTACTAGTGTGTGTTAGAAAGCCGCGTGGGCAGGAACTGCACTTTCTCGAAGAATTCTCACCCAGACGTTATTTCCTGGTGCGTTCCATAAACGAGTGGTGATGACCTGAAACGATTGATTTCATTATACATAAGACACGGTTATTAAAAAGTGTAATCGTATAAACCAAATTATTCAATATTGCAATTTTTCTATAATATTTTTCATTTGGGTCAAAATTGTGAAATGTAAAAATTTTCAAATATCGTAGCTTTAATTATCTCGAAAACAGTTGTCAAGTTTCTAATCGATAACCAGACTCATTCAGAAGTTATAGCTGGTTCAAGTTTATCGTGCTTTCTTATGGAAAATAGGCACATTGTTGGATATATGTACGATAAAGAACTAAATAAGGTAAGATTTTGAAAAAAATTCAGTGCGTAGAATATAAATTTGAGAAATGCTCACGAACAATTTCTGAGCGATCGTGTAACTTGTATTTGAAAAATTTATTAAAAAAGTAGAGAAGATTAGTCTGTTTTGGTGTTTTGCGGATTTCTAACTGCTAGGACGTGGCAGCGTTGCACTGCATGCCACGTGGCGCGATATGCGACTTTTGCTATTAGGAGGGAGGTTATTGGAAAACCGTAGTTAGAAATTATTATAAATAATATTTTTATTCGTTGTGGTACGTCGACATTTTGTGCGCTGATATTGCCTAAAACTTTCGATTGAATGTAACCATCACGATTGGCGAAGAATAGCTGCGTGCAACAATAGTACGCACGACTACGAACGCTATAGAAAATAAATTTACACATACGGTGTTGCCACGTTGTATGGTCTCTGATTACCATAACTTTTTAATAATTTTCAAGCATTTAGCAAAATACTGTCATACTTTTAAAAAATTTTTTTTCGTCCCCCTACTATTATCAATCATACTGAAAAATCGCAACGTCCCTCTAATCGATATAAGATTTGCAAAATTTCAATTTTTAACGAATGAAATAACTGCAGAATCTTCGCCCAAAAGTTTTTCGTTGGAAGCCATAAATATCGATAATTATTCAAAATAATTAATTAAAAAAGACCAAAGAATACTTTATAGAGTAATAAAATCTGTTTAACTTCATTCTATGCTTACAAATTTTGTCAACATTTACAAACTGGTTACGATTAAATCTTCTCTATATTTTGGCTGGGATTGTATACGCAAAGTTAACAGACGTCATACAAAAAGATATGAATGATTATGATAATCGTTCATTATTTTCAGTGTTAATTACCCAATAAATGCAATTACGTCACAACGTGATAGTTCTGACGTTAAAGAATGAATAGGCAAGATTTCGAGACATCGAGTGTCGTATAGGATAAGAAAAAATAAGTAAACACTAAATTGACCTTGTGACCCCGTATACTGGCGCCGTTACATTGAGTAATATGACGTTCTCATAATTTTCCCATATGTCCCCGCAATGTTCCAAACGCGCTTGCGCAAGACTTTATCGACGATAGATTCGAAAAAAAGTGAAAAGAGACACTAATCAGCCGGCCACGACATTATACCAAGAAATCCATCACCCAAGCCTGAGAACTTTGTCAATTAGAGGTAACAATTAGCCGTTATATCAGCGGATTGGCAGTGGTTCGATGTAGGTAGAGCCAAGTGATAGGTAATAAGTAATAACAGTCCATTGACCGGTAACTTGTCTGCCACATAAGTGTCTGACATACCTGACACCGTAGATGTTAATCCAGTATTACATGTGAGATTAGAAACAAAATAATCCGAAACCGTAACCGATCGCCTGTACCGATAAAAAAATCGTTAATTGCAATAAACAAAAAATTTCGTAAACCCTAAACAAGCATGTCCGATATAAAAAAAAGTATAAAATCCAGTACCAAGAATAATTCTCTAGAATGGTATATACCGATCGGTTTACGTTCCGATAAATAAAAACCGATCTCTGTAGGTATCGGCATCGAGTTAAAACTGGGCATTGCGTGTGGCTTGAGCCTAAGAGATCAACCAGGCACGTATCGCGCAATATCGATGATTTTTACGTCGATTCCTCGTTACCGGTAAGCCGATAAAAATCGGCTAGAATGTTGTCCACGTTTTACTACAGAGTCGGAGTGGCGCACCTACCTACTTTCCACAGTATCCACCGTCTTACCGTTCCATCCCGTTTTCTCATCTCGTTTCATCTCGTTTTCTCCCGTCGCGAACGTCCGCCAAGAAGGATTCCAACGGTCAGTCAGAAGAGACGAAGGTGGATGCTGGACAACCACCCGTAGAAAAAGCTGGCTGCATCATTCTGGATGCTGCATCGGAGGCTGGATCAGACACGGATGCGGATCTTCTCATCTGGATGTATGATACATTATACGTGAGTTACGTGATAGGCTTATGGTATACGTAAAGCGAAATCGATAAATTGTAATAATTATATTTTTATTCATATAAAAAGAGCACGTAAAATCTAAAGCAATCATTTAATTAAAAGGGGTCTCATACGAAGTTCCTATGTATCGCACATAACCTAGAAGAGGTATAAATTGTTTCTTGCGGAACCGCCCGTAATTTTCGGGACGGTCGCGGAAATAATGATGATCTTTATCCCTAATGAAATTAGTCTTTCTCGAAGCGCTGGAATAGACATCGTACCGTGAAATTACTATAATAGCAGCAGAGAGGTTATACTATAACAATTCCCTTAGTGCCGCCATCACGAACCAATGCGTATAGGGAGCAAGCAAGCGTTTCTCTCCGCGCAGTCTACTTAAAGAAGAAGAGCGCCTAAATATAGTTTGCTTTTTTGCCGGAATTTAAAATTACGGTCGTAAAGATCCTGACGGGGGGATTGTGGGGAGGGGCCGGGAGGGGGGGGAGGAAGAGCGGGAAATTAGGCGGGGATTCGAACCCCGGAGGGATTGTCCCTACTGCCATCTTTTCGAAAGGTCCTGCTTCGGGTTACCTAACCTCTAGGACAAACTTAAGTCCATAGGTACATCGTCCTAGAAACGTCCCAGAACAGTCATCCCGAGGACAATCGTATGAAGTAGATGCATATAATATATGTTACGCGTAAATAATTTATATAGGTATAGAATCTTTCTGAAACTCTTTGGGACTTATTTTTTCTTGTATCTGAGCCTTATTTGTGCTATAGGCTGTCAAGTTATGATTATACATGTCTAACGCCAGGATTTGCCGTGCAGTAGGATTGTAGGACCTATGGTCCCCACGGGCTCGTTCTCCTGGAAACAATTCTTGCCTCGGGGCATCATTTACATCATAAGCAATCATAATGATCGAATTTTCGGCGAACGATGATGATCCAATGAGTGGAACGAGGGGAGCCAATTCAGAAGTGGGTACCCACTTATATACCAGCTACGGACTACGCGCGAGCTTCCTAGCCCGCTCCTCCTACTTCATTCTTTACTCGCAGGTCTTGCTCTCTTTCTCTTTTACTCCTGGCTATATAACATTCCCCGCTCTACTTTTCTCTTCGATTCCCCTTCACTACCTTTTGCCACCCTTATAGCTCGGGGCTACCTGCACGCTTATACCAACTGCCACTTTTTTCCTACCCCTAGTCTCTCTTCATAAAGCGAGTGCCGATCGTTCCAAATGTATTATGGGATCCCATAACTGATTGTGACATTTTTATAAGACTCATACGTAACGTTAATGGCAACTTACCTTATCTATAGCATACTATATTGCATAGTGTATATATAAAAAGTTTTAACTGTACGCATCAAACGTATGGGTCCCGTCTGTATTATCGTGTACAAATTCAAAGTCAAGCGCAAGAAACTTGAAGTGGGATATAAAGATTAAGGAAAGGGATGATGGAAGGTTGAAAGGAAACGTAAAATAAAGGAGGAAAAAATACGAAAAGGGATTCCAGTCTGCTAGTACTTTCCAGAGGGGTTTGTTAAAGACGACCAGTTCTGTTTTGGGCTTTGGCAACACGCTCTTGGTATACGAGTATACGCATAGCCCATCAGTATGCGGACCACGGCCCGTGCCTACCCCCTCCCCCGCCCACCCCCTCTCTCTCTCTCTCTATCTCTGTTTTTCTCTTCTCTAGTTCCTTCCAACCTGTCTCTCTCTCTCTCTCTCTCTCTCTCTCTCTCTCTCTCTCTCTCTCTCTCTCTCTCTCTCTCTCTCTCTCTCT